>CM024637.1:26083368-26349028 GCA_014182715.1 Eucalyptus cloeziana
TCTTGGTTTACAAGTGAAACAATTGAAAGAATGAATCTTTATTCATCAAGAAAAATATGCAAAGAACTTGTTAAAAAGTTCGGACTGGAGAATTGCAAAGACTAACATACTAATGTCAAATTCTTTGAAGCTTGACAAAGATGAAGGAAGAAAGAAAGTCGACCAAAAACTATACATGAGTATCATTGGTTCACTTCCATCTTATTGCATCAAGACCTCGACATATTGTTTAGTGTTTGCATTTGTACTAGGTTTCAATCAGATCCTAAAGAATCTCATCTAAGTCCTACAAAACATATCATTAAATATGTTGCAACTACTGCTAAGTTTGGTCTATGGTATCCCAAGGAATGAGACTTTACTCTTCTTGGATATTCAGACGCAGATCTTGCAGGTTGCAGAGTTGATAGAAAAAGCACATCTAGCACTTGTCAATTGCTTGGTAATGCGGGCGGTATCTTGGTTTTCAAGAAAGCAGAAATACCGTAACTCTATCAACAAGACAGAATATGTAGCTCTTGGAAGTCGTTGTTCTCAAATACTTTGATAAAACAATTACGAGACTTTGGTATCGAAGACTCATGCACCGAGATCAAATGCGACAACACCGGTGCAATCAATCTCATAAAGAATCCAATTCTTCACTCAAGAGCAAAACATATAGAGATCCGACATCATTTTATTAGAGATCATGTTCAAATGGAGAAGTCTTGATACGCTTTATCCACTCAAAGAATCAACTGCGAGACATATTCACAAAGCCACTTGAGAAAAGTTCATTTTGAGTCTATTCGTTCAAGACTCAACATTTTATCTCTTTGAAGATCGATGAAGCTCGGACTACGGAACTAAATGCAAAAGAATCGACTCAAAAGTTCGCACTTAAGACCAAAGGTTACAACTATAAATTATTTCGGTTATAGTGTTTTTAATCGTTTAAATTGATATCTCGAAAAGGTAAGACCGCATGTTAATCTCTAATTGATATTAAAAGGTAGTTATCTTTTTGAAAAAGATGGTTTATCAAATTTAAAAAGCGATTATTTTTGAAAAGGCATTTTTATTTTTTCCTTTTCATGACATTTCAAATACCTCGTATCGATTGTTTTATATACGGTTCTTCTTCCTCTTTATTTTACCTAAAACCCTAGAGCACGAGATCTTCTCTCCAAAACTTTCTTTCGAAGTTTAACTCTTAAAGCTCTCATCTTTCTCGCGGTCAGTGTGAAAATCTTCAAAGACAGTGACAATGCCGCATAAAAAAAAGTCATGAGAATAGTGCGGGGGACCACAAGGTTTTGCGTGGGGCCTACACACTTGATCTAACCGAAGAAGAAGGCTCTCCAGACAGGTGCGTCAACATTCTCAATCAGCGCAATTTCTCACCTACTAGATCACATGATCGTGACCCTCAACAAGCAGAGGAAGACATCATCAAGGATATAGAAACCGATAAGATCTCTTAAGCTCGCATTCACTTCTACCGGGTTTCACTCTGCTCCTAAAAGAAGGGGTTACGCAATGACGTTTATCGATGAGTTTCTAAAAAGAAAAAAAGGTATAAGAATGAGACTCACTTCTTAAGTGTGATGGAATCGTTCAGGAGTTATTCTTTGTTGGAATAATGGCAAAAGGCCTTCGCTAATTTTCCGAGTGATCCATGTTTTGGAAGTGAATCAGCTGGGGAGGGAAAGAAGACGATGAAAAATGTTCGTGCATTTTAAGCCAAGAATGGGTGTGGTTGCAAATATTTGAGGAAAGAGGGAAGAATTATTTCATTTAGAGGATCATAAGGTTTATTCCAAGTTGCTCAAGCATGGGGTTATGAACCCAAGAACCGTGGACTTCGATTTTGACTCCGTTAAAACATCAACTGAAGTTTGAAAAACCCAACTTGATCGATTAAATACTAAGATGGGCGTGCTTATTCTGGTGACCGCATATTTCTATTGAATATTAGTTTTCTTGATGCGAATAGTTTTTCATTTAGTGTGAGAGAGATAAGGAGTATGTGGTTGACGTGGATATTCTTGCTGATGTGATTGGTGTGGAAAGAGGAGCTTTACAATCTATATCCTGTGTTTAGTCATGCAACCTTGGAGCTTGCTAAAGATAGAATTGCGGAAGGGCGACTTTCTTATCCGAGGATGAGTGCATCCAATATAATCGCTTCATAAGATCGTGATTAACTCGTGTCGGATCTAAGTCAACATTGAAGACATGTCTCAAACTGCGAAGCAAAATTGATGTACGCCATCAAAATCGATCACAAGTTCTCCTTGCCTCACATTATAATGTTTCATATGTATAGGTCCATGGCAAAGGATAAGGGCAAACTTCCTTATTCTCGCTCTCATCTCTTTATTCGGACATCTTAATATTCAGCCTCCCAAGATTCTGTGTGTGAGAACCATTGATCAAATGGTAATAGGGGCTGAAAATGATTACAAAGATGCGTCCGAAAGAACTCGGCAAGTTAGAGTGATTCAAGGAGAAACCCTATCAAATCTAGACAAGACTGTGCAGTGAAGAGAAAAGGTAAAGATCCTATGACCGGTCTAACCAAAAGAAAAAGAGCAATCATTTTACAAGATGAAGATGATGAGACGGCATTCCTATCTCCACTTTTGCTTCCTGCAGATCTTATACTTGAGTCAGAGAACAAGAACATCAAGTCGGAGGAGAGACTCGATAAAGGGAAGGAATCAATGAGGGAAGAGGAAGACATAGCAAGAGCACGGACACACGTGACGGAAAGAACAATCGCAGAAGAAGGTCATGAGATTCTCTAGCGTAAAAGGAGGATCAAGAACGTCATGACACCAAGAAGCATCTCAGCAGAAGAGTACTTTTCTCCTCAAGAAGGCACCAAACGAGGGGAGATGTTCCTAGAGAAGGTATTCCTCTTCTTTTACAAGTGCAAGTGTCGGTCGTTCTCTCCGCTGGTGTAGAGGATGTCTATGCCTCTCAATTTCTCAAAGACCTTGAGGCATTATCTCCAAAGTGGATCTTCATGCGATGTTCGATCAACCTGGCTTTACTCCACAATCGACCATGTCAAGCAAGCACACAGTTCGATAAATCGGAGACTTTGGAAGGTTCCTTGAAATTCTTTTGGAGCTTAAAGGCCAGTCTATGCATTAGGATGCGAATTTCGAGACTCGAATAAGAATTGCCATGTAAATGGTTCCTTTGCAAGATCAAATTCGAAATTTTCATCTTCAAAGATTCAGAACTCCAAAAGGAACAAATTTAGCACAATTGCGGGAGGATTTGAAGAAGCCGGAAGACACTATCAAGTCGATGGGAGATTTTCAGCTCGTTGCATTTCCTAGAGCATCTTAACTTTTTCACCTTTTTATCGACAAAAAGGGGGAAGTTGCGATTTTAAACTTTGAACACTTTGGATAAATTTCAATTTTTTGATGTGTGAGTTTGACTTTATCTTTGTTTGGATTTTGGACTAATTTGAACTTTGGATTGCTTGCTTATTATTGCGTGACTTTAAGCTATCTTTATTGATTTCGATAAAGATAACTCCGATAAATATCTCATAGGACTAACTTGTTTTACGTGGATGCAGATTCACATTATCTTTATCTTAACTTATTATGAGATATCTTTGTTAGCTTAAATGTTGTATTATTTTGGTGAAAGCATCCAAATCAGAGGAAAGTTTTATCACCATAAAAAAAAGGGGGAGATTGTTAGAGAAATCTTCTTAAAGTGTTTTGAAGTCGACAAAACGTTTCCAATAGTCTAGTCGAAGACTTGCAGACTCTATTGACAAAGTCTGAAGACCTCCAGACTCAAGTTTCAAAGTCTACTCTCATGGACAGTTTCCAGACCAACGAAGTTAAAGTTCTATTCATAAATTCAAATATGGTTTTGGCTCGTATGGTTAAGGAATATCTCACGACTAGAATTAGCACTTCAAGATCTTTTATTCGTATTTGAATAATCTAGATTCTCTAGATCCACACGAATTATACTTGGAAGGTTCTACTTATGGAAACCGAGATCCTAATTGTATGGGCGAGTAGGATTGATGGGCTATCGTCATTTTCCTTAAAGAGCTCGAGATCTCTCTAATTGATTACGTCAACGGGTTGATTGGAAGAACTTCTTTGGAAGGTGCTAACGGTATTGAAGGCATGAAGAAGTATTTAAGGGAGACGCTGTTGTTCAAATTTGCTCGATAGAAAAATTTCAAAGTCCGAATCTCTTTGTTCTTTTTGCGATCTTATTCTTCAAGCTATACTTGTAATTAAAAGAGAGACTGGATTTTTGTGAGACCTTGAGGAAGTGTAGTAGAGTCTCTAACCGGAATCAATGACGTGAGACCGTAAATTCTCTTTTTGATTCTTAGTGAAATCCAAACCCGAAAGAGTTGTCCTGCGGGAGAGTGGACGTAGGCTTAGTCTAAGCGAACCATTATAAACTTGGAGTCTTGATTCTCTATCCCTAATCCTTTTTACTTTACATTGCATCGTCATATCGTCTATTACTGTTTTCAATCTCTTAGTTTATCATTCATTAAAAAATCTATCTATTCTGTTACGATTTATAAAAATCATCTTAATCACATATTCACCCCCCCTTTAGGTGCTCGTACTAGTTCTATCAAATGGCACGTGGGAAGACAATAAAAAAGAAGAAGCGAATGCTTGTGGTGATACTAATCAAACGTAATTGAAGGAGTATTCTACACCTTCTTATCCAGTATCTTCTTCAAGTTCATCATCACCAACCTCTTCCAAATGATGTAGATGAACCACTAGTGCCATGATCGAGAAAATTGTTTGACATTTATAAAGGTACCAATGAGGTGCACCTTGTATGTCTTCTTGTAGATTGTGAACCATTTATCTATGATGATGCATCAAAAGAAGAAAATTAGAGAAAAAAACATGAATGAAGAAATTGAAGTCATTGAGAAGAATCAAATATGGGAGCTTGCTGATCTTTCAAAGGACAAGAAAGCGATTGGAGTCAAATGGGTGTACAAGGCCAAGAAGAACGAGAAAGGAGGAAGTGACAAGGTACAATGCAATGCTAGATTAATTGCGAAGGGATATAAGCAAAAAGCCGGAATAGGCCATGTTGAAATTTTGCTTGTCGTTCGCATGGAAATGATTAGTTTGATTATTTCTATTGCTGCTCGAGTGATTAGTGAATTTATTAAATGGATGTCGAATCTGCATTTTTGAATATCATCCTTGAAGAAGAGATTTATGTTGAACAATCCGAGAGGTTTATTGTGAAATGTCATGAAAACAAAGCGTTGAAGTTAAAAAAAAAAAAGCTCTATATGGGTTTAAACAAGCATCGATAGCATGGAATTCCTGAATCGATGCATATTTCAAGGCGAATAGATTCTCTCAATGTCCATATGAGCATGCACTCTATTTGAAGCAAGAAAAATGTGATGTTCTACTAGTCTATTTATATGTCAATGACCTTGTTATTATAGGAAATAATCAGGTGATGATTGATGTTTTAAGACATTGATAGTGAAAGAATTGAGATGACCGATAATGACCTCATGAATTATTTCATTGGGATCAAAGTGAAGCACAATGCCGAGGGGATTTTTATTTCCCAAAAAGGATATATAGAAAATATCCAAGAAAAATTCAACATAAAGAATTGTACTTCGGTCAATACACCAATGGAGTGCGGAACCAAGTTTTTAAAGTTTGATGGTGGTGTCAATGTTGATTCAACATATTATAGAAGTTTGATTGGGAGTTTAAGATACGACATGCACGAGACTAGATATTATAAATAGTGTTGGAATTGTGAGTCGATATATGGAGAAGCCGAAATTATCTCATCTTAAAGCTGCAAAGAGGATACTTCGAGGTACATCAAAGGTACTACTTCTCATGACCCACACTATTTTCGTTCTAAATCCTTCCAACTTAGAACTTATTTAGATAGGATTATGGTGGAAATATCGTTGATTGAAAGAGCACTACATGCTTAGTATTTTTCTTGCATGACACTACTTTCACGTGGTTATCAAAGAAACAACCTAGTGTCATATTATCGATATATGAAGCCGAATATGTAGATAGATCCTCATGTATTTGTCATGCAATTTGGTTGAGAAGACTATTCAAAGATATTCTTATGGAGCGGAAGAAATCAACTAAGATTTTTGTTGATGATATTTATGTTATTGCATTGGTGAAAAATCCAATTTCTCATGAACAGAAGCAAACATATCGATATTCAATGTCACTTGATTTGAGAATAGGTTAAAAAGAATGAGATTGAAGTGTTGCATGTGAAGAGAGGAGATCAAATAGGAAACATTTATACTAAACCTCTCAAGATTTATGCTATCTGAAAGTTCAAGAACCTAATTGGAATAATCGATGGAAGAGAATTTGGTTTAAGGGGGAGTGTTAGAAATTAAATCAAATTCGTCGATGCCGATTACTATTTAGTACCCGCATTGAAGAAGAGACATAATTGCTGCATTATCTATAATGAGTTTGTTCGTATTTCTAAGCGTAATGATTGTTTCTAGAGATATGATTAAATATGATGAGATAATGTGAGATATGGTAATTGCTTTGTTAGTTTCTAGATTTTATTCAGAATGTTAGCTTTATCTATTGAGAAGAATAAAGGTCATGTGATAAGTTTAAAAATAAGGGGATCTTGTAATTGTTTATTGTTAAGGTAAATAAATCTAAAAACCTATCGGCAATATCCGGGTCCCAATTGGCGAACGTCATGTCCTGGTCTCGCACGATTTCTTTGGCTAGCGATGGGGAGCTAACCATGACATACAGCTTGCTTCCAAGCCATAGTTTTAGACGAGGCCCTAGGTCTCGGCCAATTCGGTGAACTTCCAGTGAAGATCTGTCCCAAGGAATGGGAGGTACCCGAGGAACGGCACTCCTCGCGGCCCCGGCGGCAATGGAGCCACTGTAATTCTTCGCCTCTTGAACAAAGAGAAAAAGCTCAGAGTTGCGATTGCTACGACAAGCAATGTCGTAGTAGCTCTTGGAATTGCATCGCTCGCTTCTTTAGCATGCCACGACCCCGACCAGGGACGTTCGGAGTCTCCATTCGGCATTTCAGCTCGAGAGAACGGTCTGAGGAGTCGTCAAGCAAGAATGAGGATGTCTGTAGCGACGCTACATGAGGAAGTTCTTCTGATGGGCGGTTTTCATCTATGAAGCACCGACACTCTCCAAAAGTCTTCCTGTTGTGTCAGACACTTCGACACGTGTCTAATACTCTTGGACACTCTCCAACATTCTTTGACATTCGGTCAACGCGTGTTGGAAAATCCGACACTTAGTCAACTTTTTGGACACTCTCCGACACTCATGTCAGAATTTCAACATACGAGTTTTTGACACGTGATTATAATATCAAGGTCAATTTTAAAAAAAAATCAATAAATAAGATGTCAAAATGTATATATGTGAAAAAATAAAGCACAATAATAAAAATAATAAATGGAGAAAGAAAAAAAACCTAGTATTCTCTTCTCTTCTGACTCTCACTTTTAAATACACAATTCATCCCTTTTTCTCTCTTCCGACATATCTAACATGCGAGTTCGGAATATCGATTGATTGTTTTTTCTAAGTTTAATGAATTATTGGAATAGAGTTGAATTTGTCAAATTGAAACAATGAATGATATTAATAAATGGTGGATTAATGTTTTTAGTATAAATCCATTCTAGGCTTTTTAACTTATTTATTTATTTATTTATTTATTTATTTGTGAATTTGAATAAAATTAATTTGATTGAAATAATCATAAAAATGATAATTTATTATGTATATATAATAATATATATTTAATATACAACGTATTCTAACGTGTCGAAATTTTCTATTTTTTGATAAACGACGTGTCGGCGTATCGTGTCGTGTGTCGCGTATTAGTGTCGGTGCTACTTAAGTTTTCATTGGAAAAGTCAATTGTTCACGTGACACTTAGACAGTGACTGTCATTGATACACGAACAATTATTGATCAAACGAAAATGACCCCAGGGTCTAGGTTTTGACATGCTAGAAGTGGGGGTTTGTCGTCTATTTAGTTTTGTTGATTTGCATGGTGTCCCATGGTCTGAACGCAGATTTGGACCGACAAAGTTAATATCACGTAGGATGCCACCGACGTCGAGATCTCTCAAAGTCGAAGATGATCACGATCTTATCCTTTTCAAGCTCAAGGGAGCCACCGTAGAGAAAGGATGAGCTTTAAAGGTCGCATACCTGCATAGATTGTATAACTGATTTGATATTTTGAAAGCATGCATTGCATGGCTCTGACGTAGCATTTGTTATATCATTCTCGATTTTGATTTCCGCGTGAGCTTTTGCAAGCGAAATAATATGCATAAAATTATAACATCATAAATATTCACATCAATCAAATTATCAGCAAAAGTTTTCATAAAATTTTGTATAGAGTACATGTACTCCAACATGTACTTTGGTGTGAGGGAAAGTAATAAAAATATTTTAAATTTATTGAATTAGTATTAATTCAGTCTTAAATATTTTAATTGGGTCAATTTAATCCTAAATATTTTCACATTAATATTAATTCAGTCCATCCGATTTAAATTGGCTAGAAATCGCTAATATGAATGCCGACTATCTTACATTGCATGGCCGATGCTGACAAGAAGACACATGATGACTCTTGATTATCTAATTTAAAGAATCGAATGATCAATATATCATTCAATTCTTTTAAATTTAAAGAGGCATTTTTTTTTTGCATCGAAAAATGATCAATTTTTGGTTATTATTGACATATGATGGACTTAGTTGATGAGAATAGAATTTGATTATGTATTAATAGAATTATCAGTAACTTCAAAAGAATCAATAGCGTGCTGGTGAAGTCATGGACGACATACAAAGTGAAGTTATGAGGAGAACCTTAAAACATTGATATTGACATCAAGCAATTGACAAGAGTATAATCCTAGTTGGTTATTTTGCCACTATTTTTTTGTTTTGGTAACCACTTGAAAGTTTTTTTTTTTTTCGTAACCATTTGTAACCTCTATCAATAACCATTGATTGTTGGTTTTAAATAGCTATATCTTACTCTTTGGAGGATCGCACACAAATCAAACAAATTTATTATCTTTTGAATTTCCTATCTTACATTTTATTTTCCTTAATTCTAGCTTTCAAATTTGCGTTATCGATTAACTTTCTTCATGTATCTTTAGGCAATTAAATTCCTTCATGCATCTCTATCCTAGGTATTATGCTGTCAATTAAATTCTAGCATAATACTTCTATGTTCTCAGGTTGTGTTGTCAATTGAACTCCAGCATGTTTATGTCCGGCTGCTTTATCTGATTTGCTTGAATGATTAATCATCACCATCTAAAATGGATTGTAATTATTATTAGAGTAGTGTCACCACGCTTCTTAACCAAACTATATAAAGAAAGACTTTCATTTTCAATGTACTAAATGTGTATATGACACAAAAAAATAATAATGTTTTGAAAATGAAAAATAAAATTCTTCATTTAGATATTTAGAGTCCGTGAATGCTCGTTTACAAAATCTTCGTAATTAGGTGCGACACACCTCTCAAACTTATGGCTGAGTATCGCCCCTCATACATTGACAAGCTTAGGCACACTTGTGTATAGACAAATTTTCCTTCTATCATACAGAATTTTCCTACTATTTGTTGGAAATATTTTATTTTATACATCCAACTAGTGTTAATCAATCGAACACTCGTCTTGCTTACTCATAGAGTGCGGGATCAGACAACCTCGGTGTAGGTATCGCGACAAGAGGTTCCTTCTTCTTCAGAACGATGCCAAACCGCTCCGAAACATCCAGCTTCTCCGCACTGCCGCTCAGCATGTTTCCATTCGAAGGAGTGCGCAAGCGTAGCCAGCGAGTACAGCACCATCCTCTCCCCCATCGCTGTTCCGGGGCAAATCCTGCGGCCCGATCCGAACGGTATGTAATTCAGGTCATTCCCGTTGAAGTCCCACTTGCTGTCCGCGTCCGTGAATCTCTCCGGGTCAAAAGTCGACGGGTTTTTCCAAACGGATGGGTTGCGATGGATGGCCCACGTGTTGATCAAGACTTGAGAGCCCTTCGGGACCATGTAAGCCCGCGATGATGCAGGTCTCCCTAGGGCAATGAGGCACCAACATTGGAAGGCCAGGGTGTAACCTTAGAGTCTCTTTCATGACCCTCCCGCTATCATGTCCTGTCCATGCATAATCATCACATGATATGTTAAAATTGGAGTATACATAATAAAGTCATTGTATGATGTGCAAAAATTCTCAAGCTAGTTCTAGGGCAGGGAGATCGTCTCCACAGCATTCTTTTTGTGATGGGACCTCTAGCCTTTTTAATAAGCTTGGTAAGAGGCTTCGCATAACCTTCACTAGTAAGGATGAGCATACTGAACCGCCCGGATTGAGAATTGCTCGGGACGGACCAGCCCGGTTTAGTGCCGGTTCGGTTCCATTGATTTTAAGTTGGCTTCCCAAACTAGACAAACGGATTGGATCGACTTTTTTTAAAATATATATTTTTAATTTCTTAAAAATAACAATAAAACCTAAAATTGTAATAACTCTAGTTTTTCTAATTTTTTAATTTTTTTGTTAAGTGACCGATTCCATTAAATCGGACCGGGCGACCAAACCGGTCGGTCCAGTTCCCGGTCCTAGTCTTGTCTAGTCCAATCTCCGGTCCCAAAAAATGGAGATGAGTTATCCTGGTCTAATTCTTAATTCCTGAAATTGGAAATTGGACCAAAAATCGATCACTCTTAGTCACTAGTTCTATTTAGATGCTAGCGTGACTATGGTTTGCCGTCGCTTATGAACATCAGGGATGACTTTTTCAGCTTTTAGGGACGGCTTATCGCCTGTCACTTGTTGTACCTTTTTTAGTGGTGATAATTCTACTGGATATAGAGAATTGTGCCGGGGGGTGGAAGAGCATATTGACAAATAAATAAGTGAAGATGCTAACATTAGTTTTCAGGGAACATTTTTATTTGGCCATGTTAATATACAAGGGATGTTCTCATTAGTTTCTAAACCTAGGGTTCAAGAGTTAATGCGTTCTCCATTAATTAAACACTCAATATAGACTCATGTCTTAACCTTTCAATATTTTTTGTTGTCGTAACATCTGACGAAATATGTGGAGTTGGATGACAAAAGTAAGTAAACTTTGATAATATTCCATTGGTGTGGATGATAGATAGAATGATGTTTTACAAATTTCAATGTCTTTAATTTAAGTATGCTTATCTCGTTGCCATATAATGTATTTGAGGAGATCGAATTTTTAAACAATGAAAGTGCTTTCAGTTGAGTCATGGTGAATGGTGCATCAACATCTGAGTCCCCTTCTTTCTTTAGTCTAAGCAAATACTGCAAAAAGTCCTGAGTCGAATTGACTTCATCCCCAATGTTTTGGTTCCAACCTTCTTTGTCCATCTGCAACCTCTTAGCAATCACCCCGTTGAATAGACTGTCAAACCCGTTGGCTAAAACCTTCTTCCTCTTCACTATGCCTTGCAAGTCGAACCGGGCCAAACCTGGATAGAAGTCCGAGATGTTCGGCTTGATCGCCAAAACTGTCCTCTCTGTTATGATCTGCCGAAATTCCGCCCCTAGCCTTGCCATCTCTACGCCTCTAATAGTGTTTCCCCAGATCATGCTTGTAACCACGTTGAAAGCAGCCGAGAACACTTGGTCCCCAACGTTGATAGCCGAACCGGCCTGGCTATATAGATGCTGCACGGTTTGTCGGACCATTTTTTTGCGGAGCGGGTAAACCGAGTTAAGAGTGGTGTTGCTTAACATCTTTAGGGTGCAAACTTTTCTCAGGGATCTCCACTGTGCCCCATATGGGCTCCAAGTCACATCGCACCCATCGTAGGTTCCAGCTAGGGCTGCCACCGGCCCGTCGTGGTTGGCGAAGATGATGTCGTGGTCTTTAAGGACTTCACGGGCCATGGAGGAGGAGCTCACCATAATGGCGATCTTCTTACCTAGCCGAAGCTTCATGATCGGACTGTAGCTCTTGGCCAGGCGGGACAAGTAGGTGTGGAGTGTTGGGTCGGGAAAGGAAGGTTCCCAACTAAGGGGAGATCACGGGGACCGGTGGCAATGGAGGTGTTCGCGGTTTCTGTCTCGGAGACTTGGAGTGAGCCCATGTGCTAGCAATGTAACAAAAGAGTGCAAAAATGGAGAGCGTAACAAGTACTTCCCTCAGTTGACAGTTGGAATCGCAATTTTGTGGCCACCATGACCATGCAATGGCTAAGACATTGGACAAGGAGAAGGAAAGGAGCATCCTGAAACCTGGGACAAGCGTATAGTACAAGTTTAAAGATCAAAGTTGATGGTTGTATATATATAGTGTGCTTCTTGGGCATGAGATAATGACACATTCCCGTATTGTGGATGAGACAGAATGAACGCACAATTCAGACAAATTCTGACATTCTCTTTTGTGCTAATGAGTCGGCCAAGGCATCTTGAGCTTTCTAATTTTGTCCATAAACAAATGGCATCACTTTGAGAAGCATTTGGTATTAATTTTCCCCCTGAATAGCGCCCATCTCATCTATTCATAAGTTAGCAGAAAAACCAAAAAAAGGAAGAGAAGAAACACCAAGCACGCACGCAGACAAATAGGTAAAACTTCACTAGTTCTTACTTATACGAGGTACTTATTAAGTTTGGTATTTCTTATGTTACGTTTTTCTGCATCCTTTGGATAATAGATTTAGATAAAAAAATACACCCAAAATTCCAGTTTTTATATTCCAGCTAAATGAATTTTATGAGTTACTCGTTTTGTGAAAGTAAGCGAACAAAGAAAATATTATATAAATTAGAAAATTATTCGGTCATCATATATACATGGTTTGATCGGTGTGACATACTTTACGAGAAGTGAAACATAGATTTTCGTCTTTGGTCAAATAATCGGAGATTTTAACCATACTTGAGACACTCAAACACTCTAGCGTTTATCAGCTTCAAATTACATCCAATAATTCACATAATATTTAGCTTTCACAATTCATTTGCAAAATAGTCTTTATCAATGAAAAAACACAAATTCATAGCTCAAGGTTTTGTGACAACTTCAAAACGCTCGCAATTCCTTTGAGATGTAATACACGAGCACGGCACATTTACACAACGTGGAATGTACTCCACAATTTCTTACTTGTTTAGACATCAAGCCACAGGTCTTATTCGGGTTTGAAATTTGTACTTGGATCGAGTTTCGTTCATGGACTCATTAAGATATACTCTCAGCAACTTGTGCCATGATAAGACTTAGTTATCTCATTTTCTCTTCATGTACGTATTTTCTACTTTATCTCATTTCGCACCATATGCTTGGGAGAGGGCCAGCTATGTAAACAGCTGGGTATTATACTTTGCCCCACAAATAACAAGTAATTTAATGAGATCATAGGATTATCATCAAGCGTAAGACAAAAACAAGTGCAATATAAATTGGAGTCTTAGCAATTTTTATGTGCTTAGTCGGGCATCAAGACAACGGCCCGGTTAAGATACCCATTTTGGATGAAAGCCGGGGAACAGAATCGGCAATAGCAATGAATTGCCATAGCAGAACCTTCTGCGATAATTTTTGTATTTATTATCTGTTCGTACGTGTTTGTGCTCGAGTGCAATAATTGTTGCATCGCATGTTATGAAGCACGGACACGTTCTAGGAGCTTTCATCTGGTGTTGGACACCCGACACATGTCTAACACGTTCGGACATGCTCCAACATGCGACACGCGGTCAATTCTTTCCAACACGCTTCGACATGCGTGTCTAGAATTGTGAGCAATGTCGTGGTTTTTGGGCCAGTCTACAAATACGAAGGGAGAGAGAATCATTGAAGAAGGCGACGGAGGGTGGAGGCAATGGCGAGGGAGCGGAGGTAAGGCTGCGATTGCAAGGAGGGTCAAAGGAAGAGTAGAGACCAAGACAACCCAAAGGGCCACAATTGTGATGCCGCAATGAAGGGCCGGAGGCGAGGCTGTGACGATTGCAATGAGACGACTGAGAGAGAGCAGAGATCAAGAGAAAGAGGATCGTGCGAGGAGGAAGAGGAGGAGGCCGTGCTTAGGATTTTGGCAAGAAGAGTAGATAAAAAAATAAATTAAAAATGGGGATTCTAATGGGAATTGGCATGATTTTTTCCTTTTTGAAGGGAGAGGGGTGGGGGACGACTTCAATTTTAAGAAAGGAAATGACAGGTAATGAAGGAAAGAAACGAGGGAAAGCAACCGGGGCAAAAGCGGGGGCCGGGGGTGGTTGGGGTGGGGTGGGGGAGAGAGAAACGAGGGAAATAACGGGTGATAAAGGGAAAGAAACCACTGGGGAATGGGGAGAGAAAAAAACGAGGGAGGGAAATAATTTTTGGGGGGACGGGGTTTGGGGAGAAAATGAGAGGGAAATAATTTCTAGGTGGCGAGGCTTTTTTGGTCAGAAAAACAAATAAGTGGGGCTAAAAAGTGATTTCGAAAAATAAAAATACTAAATGTTAAATAATAATAAATTTTGGTCATTATATAATACTATAGATTTATTTAAATAGGTTGATTCTAATTTTTTGTTAGTTATTAATTTCATTGATAATTTTTAGTAAAATTATAAATATCTTCCCAAATATGGGTATGCATTAACTATAAATATTACTTTCAAATTTCTTATGAATAAATTTATTAATATTATTATTGTAAATTCATTGAAAGCTCTTTTTTATTATTTATTTATTTGTGAATTTGAATCGATTAATTAAAAATAAAAATATTCATTTAATATATAACACGTTCCAACGTATCGAAATCTCTATTTTTGAAAATAACTAAAAAGAACTATTTCTGAAAAAAAAAAAAAAAAAAAAAAAAAAAAAATCTTCCCTAAAAAAGCGTTATCATGCGCACCCTAATTGGTCAATGTTGATTTTGCCCACTAATAAATGAAAATGTTATGATAGTGAGTGCTCCGAAATACTTATCATGTTTACTTCATAAGAATCATTTCAATTTTCCAAAAAGAATTACATACTTTAAAATGAAAAATTAATAAGTTAAAGATTGCAATATCTTTTTCTTTTTACCTTCTTGTTGTCGCGACCTAATCCCTCGGTAGGGAGACACTATTAGGTTTGGGGTTATTGTCAACTTTGGACTGACGGCCTTCTATTGACTCGGGCTCTCCCAAGTCCTTACTTCGCATGACATTGGACGTCAAATTTTTAATCAATTAAGCCTATGCAAATTTTGACTAAAGAGTCGGCACTAGCCTTTTTGGAATTGGCAAGAAACTTAATAAGATACAGGAGAATATCTCATTATTTACACAACCAGAGATTTTAGACTCGGAGACTTGATTACATTAGTCATAAGGCTAACGCCCTTTTGGTACCTAAGCTAATTGATGGATTTAATAACGGGCCTAAGCTGGCCCGGCCACGATGGGCCCAAAAGCCCGGCCCACGGGAATAAGGCCCGTGGAAGGAAAGCTATAAAAGGGATGAGAGAGAATGAAAGACACCTTTTGACATAATTAACGTTCGTTCTCTTCTCTTCCAAAAGTTCTCTCTCTCCAAGAAGCGACGCCATCTCCACTTCACGGCGAATCTTCGACATCGGATCGAACGGAACTGAAATCTCTTCTTCAATACGGCATCGGTGTCTAATCTGTGGCCAACAAGGTACGCTCGATTCCGTGGTGTGCTTTTGATCGGTGATACGTGACAGTGCAGGCTTATCTTCCGCATATGATTTAGGGGTTCGGTTTAGGTGCCGAATCCGGTTTTGGGGATCCGACCGAACCCAACATTGGTATCAGAGCCCGTGTTAGCGTTTTCCCGACTTGTATCATGTTGCATGAAGTTTCTTGATTGATTTTTTCGCAATTGATCTTCGGCCGTACGGATCGGGGCAAGGAATCCCGACACCCGAGAATGTTCGACTAATTTTTCGATTTTTCGTAAGTCGAAACCAAAATCTGATTGCACGGGGCGAAGGCGACGTCGAGACGAGTCCGGCGACATGTCGCGAGCCGCCGGGGGGGCCGCACGCGCCCACACGCGCGGCCGAAGCCCGCTAACGCGCGACGCGCCTTAGCGCCCGGCCGGTTCGTCCGCCGCGTGCGGCACACGCGCCGGTGACGAACCGGCGCACAGGCGCCGCCGGCCGGCTGGGGCCGGCAGCGCCGTCCACGGACCGACGCGTGGCCGACGCGCATGACGTCACCCAACGGCGGTAACCGCGGGGTGACGTCATCGCCGACGTCAGCCCGACGACGGCGACCCGACCGGCGACCCGACCCGACCGACCGCGAACGCCGGGCACGCGTGCGGCACGTGCCCGGACGTCTGCGTGACGTCAGCCGCGCACCTGCGCGGCACGTGCGGACGGGTCCGCCCGGCCGGGTCGACCCGCCCGGCCGATCAACCGATACGGGCTACCGGTCCGACGTCCAGTCAGCTTGACCGTTGACCGTTGACGGACGACCGTTGACCGTTGACTTCCGTTGACCGTTGACCGACCGTTGACCGACGACCGTTGACCGTTGACCCGAAAAAAAAAAAAAAAAAAAAAAAAAAAAAAAAAAAAAATTTGTTTCTTTTTCAATTATGTCTATGTGGATTATATGTAATCCATTTTTTTGTTCTGCATTTGTTGCAGGAACAATGCCTCCCCGAAAGCCACGCGCATCTGCGCACAATGTCAAATGAACAAAGGAAAGGCTTTTCAAGGTTGATAACCGATTTGAATGGTTATCGATGGGAGAGTGACGACATAATTGATCATGTCATAGAGGTCAACAACAAAATTCGGGAAGTCATTTGGAACGGTTATCCCATGCGAGATATTCGAGATGATGCGATTCTTTATGAACACTCTTCCACAAGGATGGCAAGGAGTGTTGAATCGCCTACGGGAGGTCAAAGGATTTACTAGCTATAAGGCGCTAGTAATGGAATTCGTAGATGAATACCATCGGGTTGGAGCCACAAAGACTGCGACCCAAGGAATGACTTCGATGGGCCAGACTGAATGTGCGTAGGAGAAATCCTAAGGGATATCCGTCTGTTTTCCGTGGCTGTCAAGAATGCCTGAGAATTTTACGAGAGAAAAGAAAAAAAGAAATTGGACCATGTAGCTGCTTTCCCTATTAGTTGTATGATGCCTCGTTTATAGATGTTATGGCTTGTTTTTATTTAGTGTTCTTTGTGAACATCTTATGTATAGTTAGCTACCTGATTGTTGTTGACATAGCAACCTATTTGTTAGCAATATTGATATGAAAGCCTTATTGTTATATTGTATGTCAATTATCTGTTGCTTTCTGTGATTGTTTGGTTCTTTGTGGGTAGGTAGGCAATGGGTAGTAATAGAAGTTTTTGTAGCTTCATAGAATTGATTTTGCATATGACAATCATATTAATGATAGTTTTAAGTTAGGATTTTGGAGGATGATTGGAAACATAGTGACCTTTTGATTAAACCTTACTTAAAATTATTAATTAATATGATGGGTTTGTGCGAAATAGATGCATAAGTGATAGGCATTAATAACTCGTGCATATATGTCTCGATGTGTTCGGATCAATGGCTTCGACCACAAAGAGCATAGTTGCCGAAATAACAAAGGTGAAAAGCTCAATGGTGACAACTATGAATTTTGGCAAATGAAAATTCAATATTTCTTTGGAAAAGCAAAAAGCACTAATAGCTCTTGACCATGTTACGGAAGATCTAGAGGATGCTATGCGCCACCTTGAGCTAGCGATCATCGCCTCAAGGCATTAGAGCGGAAAACGATATTTTCTGTGTTGCCGTTAGCTCGAAGGGGCTTCATGCTCTAAGCGCAAGCGCATTGATTCGTTCAATATGTGGAAATGCAAGGGATCAAGTCCTTCTTGCAAGAAACCAAGAATTAACCAACAAAAGAGAGGAAAACGTCCCCATGTGAAGAATATCTCAAGGGTGAAGTGTTACAACCGTGACCGAAGGGTCCTTATGCCCGCAATTGTAGCGAGCCAAAGAAGGTACACACCCTTGGTACAATTGGGAACTTTGCATATGTGTCAAGTTCGTATTCTTGATGAATCTAATCCTCGTGGACTGTGGATTCGGGAGCGACAGACCATGTAGCGAAGGATAGAGGATCCTTCGTGGAATTCCGACGAGTACCAACCGGAACTAAGTGGATCTATGTGGGAAACAACTCCGGTGAGTCAAGTGAAAGGAATTGGCACATGCCAACTGAATATGCGTGGTGGACGCACCTTGTTCCTTCATGATGTGTTGTATGCTCCGGAGATTCGTCGGAATTTAGTGTCTGTTTTAGTGTTGGTTAAATTAGGTTTTAAGTTGAACTTCCATAATAGAGGTGTAGATTTGTATTTGGATACAAACTACTATGGTCATGGTTATTTTCTGGATGGTTTCATTGTATTAGATATTGATTATGTTAATGCAAATGTTTGTTATTCCCTTCTCACGTCTCACAATACATATGATAATGATGTGAATGTATGGCATGCTAGACTTGGTCACATTGGCCAACAGCGTATGAATAGACTAGCCAAAGAGGGCTTGTTGGGCAAAATTGAAAAAGTCGATTTGCCTATCTGTAAGCATTGTCTAGAAGGGAAAACGACAAGGAAACCATTTGGAAAAGGTAAAAGAGCTGAATTTCCTCTGCATTTAATCCATTCGATATCTCGTGGTCCAATGAATGTGAGAGGAAGGCATGGGGCTGTTTATTTCATCACTTTTATAGATGATTATACTCGATTCGGATATGTCTATTTAATTTCTCACAAATCTGAAGCAATAAGTTGTTTCAAAAGGTTTATGAACCTGGTAGAGAATCAATTAGACAAGAAAATAAAAGCATTGAGATCCGATCGAGGTCGAGAATATTTATCGATGAGTTCAGAAAATTGTGTGATGAAAAAGGAATAGAAAGACAGTTATCTATTCCATATACTCCTCAACAAAATGGTGTTGCGGAGAGAAGAAACGAACCCTACTGGAAATGGTTAGGTCCATGATGGCACATGCTAACTTACCTATCACTTTTTGGAGTGATGCGTTGTTATCTCGCGCCTATATACTTAACCGTGTGCCTTCCAAATCGATTGCTTCCACTCCATATGAGTTATGGACAGGTAGAAAACCAGACTTAAGTTTTCTTAAGCCATGGGGTTGTGCTGCCTATACACTTGAATCCTCTCACAAGTTTGGGAAATTAGGTCCCGAGGCAAAAAGAGTATTTTCATAAGATACTCGAACACTCAAAAGGGTATGTGTTCATAGGTGAGCAGGAAAGTGGGAGTATAACTGAATTTGAATCACGAGATGTCACATTCTTAGAGGATGAATTTCCTAAGAAGGGCGAAATAGGGAAGACAACACCCTATTTGAAACCTCGGATCAAGATAATGATCTTAGTGGAGTTCGTCCAAGTGGGAGTAATATGAGAAGTGATGAATTGAATTCGACTCATTCTCAATTGCAACCACATGATGAGACGACATCATTATCTAATCCCGAGAGCATAATGGGGAATGATGTGCAAAGAGCACAAACTCCCATACGGCGAACAAGTCGCCAAAGTATTCCCCGTCGACGTTTTGACATTGAAGGGGAAACTTTTATGGTTGCTCCACAAGATGAGGATGAGCCTAGAAATATTAATGAGGCTCTAAATTGCCCAAGAAAAAAATGGATTCATGCAATGGAAGAGGAAATGGAGTCAATGAAATCAAACCAAGTCCGGGAACCGGTTGATCTTCCAAAAGGACGCGAGCTATTGGGAACAAATGGGTTCTCAAAGTAAGCGAAAGTCGATGGCTCGATAGAAAGGCATAAGGCTCGCCTTGTAGCGAAGGGGTATAATCAACGGAAGGGATTGATTATGAAGATACGTTTTCTCCGTAGTTAGATTTACTTCGATTCGCATTATTCTCGGCAATAGTATCTAGTTTGGATCTTGAGTTACATCGATGGATGTAAAGACCGCTTTCCTCAATGGAGAATTAGAGGAAGAAATCTACATGGAACAACCTCTCGGTTTCATAGTGAAAGGCCAAGAAGAAAAGGTATGTCGACTTTTGAGATCGATATACGGCCTTAACGATCATCAAGACAATGGTATATACGTTTTCATAATGCCATAATGGCATATGATTTTACAATGATTGATGAGGATCATTGCGTATATATCAAAAGATCCAAGGATCAATTTGTGATCATATCATTATATGTTGATGATATACGGTGCCGGAAGCAATATGGAGTTTGTTCATACTGTCAAGAGTTGGTTGTCTTCCAACTTTGAGATGAAGGATATGGGTGAGGCTGCATACATTTTTGGAGTTAAGATTTCAAGAGATCGTTCGAAGAGATCGTTGTCTCTCTCGCAAGAAACATATATAAATAAAGTTCTTGAACGATTTCGTATGCAAGATAGTAAACCCATAGACACTCCTATTGCGAAAGGTGAAGGATTGAGCCGAGATCAGTGTCCAAGGACTCCACAAGAAAAGGAACAAATGAAACATGTTCCTTATGCTAGTGCAGTTGGGAGCTTGATGTACGCTATGATGTGTACAAGACCCGACATATGTTTTGCGTTGGAATGGTGAGTAGATACCAATCCAATCCAGTCCAAACATTGGAAAGCCGTAAAGAGAAATGCGAGGTATCTGAAGGGAACTGCTGATTTCAAGTTGAGTTACAAAGGAAAGGATCTGCGACTCGAAGGTTATTCTGATGCTGATTGGGGAGGAGATTTAGATGAAAGAAAATCTACCTCTGGTTTTGCTTTCTTACTCAACAATGGCGCCATATCATGGAGCAATAAGAAGCAAACGTGTATAGCCTTATCCACGATGGAAGCTGAATTCGTGGCATTATCGGCGGCGGTCCAAGAAGGAGTTTGGCTTAAGAGATTTTGGATCATTTAGGTGTTATTGAGAAAGCTGCACATCCGTTATTGGTTAACTGTGATAGCCAAGAAGCTATAGCGTACACTAAAGATCCAAAATATCATGGCAAGACCAAACATATAGATACCAAGTATAACTTTGTAAAAGATATGGTTGCACGAAAGAATGTGAACTTGCAGTACATATCTACGCATTGAATGGTAGCAGATCCTATGACAAAGCCAATACCTAGAGATGTGATTTGTGGTCATGTAAAATCTCTAAGATTGCGTAGAGTCTGATGTACTAGATTGTATTTTCCCGAGTTGTTCACATGTATGAACTAGTGTTGTTTCATTATTAATGCCTATGAATCTTTTGTTTGATCTTTATGCATCTTAATGCTTAGTGCATTATATTATGTTGAGAAAGTATGTCGGACGAGATAAGAGATTAGCCCACTCACACGGGTGATCGCCTCTATTTACTATGTGATAGATAGAGATGAGACTGTTTTTAAGCTTATTATCTAGGTGATAATCGAGAGCTCAAGCTTAAAATACGTATGTCGCCTTAACTGAGTGTTAAGATGAGGACATAGTACACACGATGTCCGAAAGTAAAATAACCCACACATTTTACTTTATCTGTCTAAGATGCCGGATGCGAGTTCGATGAATTTTATGAATGAGTCAATACGTGAACTCAAGTTAGACATTGAGTATGTCCGAACTATCATCTCGTACGATATTAATGGTGAAGACATACGCTCCATGGGAAATGAGTTAATACCGTAATACGTATTTCATACTACGTATGCATGAGACGACCTATAAGAGTGACAAAAGTTTGATCTCAACTTTTATAACGTGTGAGACTCTTGAGGAATAAAGTTCCTCAATTTTTTAGTGCCCTCATGACTCTTACTTATTCTCAAGATTTCTATTTAGTGTTTGCTATCTTAGAATGTTGCCAATGGTCATGAGATGATTCGATCTAATGGGACATTTCTAGAAAAGCAAGTTGAACTGAAATCGAGAGTTTGAAGGAAAGAGGAAGATCGGATTTGTGGAATCACATTGTGGTTTTGTATTCACGGAGTCGACCAATTATGACTGTCTTTGGGATAATCATAATTGTGAATACAATATATATATCATTGTTTAAATGAGATTAAGAGAGATATAAATGTGATCGATCGATCTAGGGTACGCATACTATTTTTACTCGGAAAATGATGCCCATTATGAGCTGCTATATATTCCTAACCGATGTATAGAACGAGCTCAAAGTATGCCGTCGCGCGGATTATTCACCTAGGTATGAATGTTGAAAGAGGAAAAGAGGATTTTCGGTTGATGGGCCTAAGTTGGGCCTATCCGCCCATGTTGGTTTTGGTCCACCATGTGCGAGTGGGAGATGATGGATTTAATAACGGGCCTAAGCTGGCCCGGCCACGATGGGCCCAAAAGCCCGGCCCACGGGAATAAGGCCCGTGGAAGGGAAAGCTATAAAAGGGATGAGAGAGAATGAGAAGACACCTTTTGACATAATTAACGTTCGTTCTCTTCTCTTCCAAAAGTTCTCTCTCTCAAGAAGCGACGCCATCTCCACTTCACGGCGAATCTTCGACATCGGATCGAACGGAACGAAATCTCTTCTTCAATACGGCATCGGTGTCTAACTGTGGCCAACAAGGTACGCTCGATTCCGTGGTGTGCTTTTGATCGGTGATACGTGACAATTCTGGGCTTATCTTCCGCATATGATTTAGGGGTTCGGTTTAGGTGCCGAATCCGGTTTTTCGGGATCCGACCGAACCCAACACTAATCATGTGCTAACTAACACTATAAAAGCCTATCAAGAAAAAAAAATCTAAGATTTGTTCTAACCATTCTAAAACAAAAAGGTAACATTCAAATATTGAAAAACAATAACAATTATAATCATAATAGAAAGTATGCAAGCATCCTAAAATTTCCATAAAAATGAAAACAAGAACCTTATTACAAAGCCTTAAGGGCTTATCCAATTTTAGATGTTTAATGTCTAAAATTTTTCTATTTTTATTTTTTTAATGATTTTCTACAACTCTAAATTTTTAATTGATTCTCCAATTTTTTTTTAATTCTTTATCATTTCCTAAAATTTTTAAACCCCTCTTTATAATTTTCCGAATTTTTTTATTTTTAATTTTATTTTCGATTTTTAATTTAATTAATTTTTTATATTTATTAATTTATTTATTATTAATATAAAAGGAATTCGGATCGGGACAAGATACCCAACTAAACGGACCCGAACCCTATTGGACCAAGCTGGTTTAAAAACAGGGCTGATTCCGAAGGCTCACTCGGAATTAATTAAATAAGCCCATGAAGATATCCTCAGTAAATTTTAAAGCCCGCTATCAAGCTCAGTCCGGACCCCTAAGGCAGACTCCTCAATTGGTCAGAATTGGTTTTTATCAAAACCCAACACAATTTAATTTTAGCCCAGAATCTAACCTTTAGAAAAAAAAAATATATATCTAAGCCCAAATTTAAGTAATAGCCTAACTGAGCCCATTTCCTTGCCATTCTCTCTACCATGTGATTTCCTCAATCTGCCGTCCCTTCTTTCCAGCAAACACAACAAACCAGAAGCTAAACCAACATCCAGAGAGGATTTACCCAAATCAAAGGGAATATTTCCTCAACAAAAGTCCTCGCCAGAATCACGAAATGCAGAGCACCAGATTATAATAATCAGGTAACACTGGGGGCACTCAAAGTCTTATAATGTAATCTTATGAAACTGAGGTAGAATAAACTGATCAAAGGCACCCGTAGGGATTTAAGCGTGTTAGTTTTAGGAAGGCTCCTCTTAAATGCTCTTGGGACTTCATTGAGATATTTTGACAAACAGTGGGTGGGCATCGATTAAGTGAGACGGAGGATTCATTCCAGGCACGATTTCGAGCCAACATCAATACACAGTGCACAAGCAACACTCGAAGCCAACTCAGAAACGGATTATTTGCATTCAACATGAACGAGCACAAAGAACAAAAAGTCCCGGTCTCGGTTGAACCGAGGCCGGGTGTAACAAACCTTTGAACGGAAAGAGAGAAGCGCGAGCTTGGTCGCCGACGGTGGCCCTACCCGGCTCGGGGCGGCGAACAGAGGGCGATCTTAGGAAGATCGGACTTGGTCCGGTCGCCCCGCAACGTCTCCGAGCCGGGATCCTTGGGTCGAAACGATTTCGAGACTGAAGAAAGCCAGAAGCGGAACCAACCTGGAAGAATATTTCCAGAAAGGAAGACGTTGCGCCGACGATCGAAGTTCCGGCGTAGTGGTCACTGGAGGAGTTCTCTCACCGTTGGCTCTCTTTTCCGCGTTCTTGGATCTTTCCTCTCCGCCTTCCGAAACTTTTCCTTCCTTCTACTGGCCGACGATCCTTCGCAAAACAGATCACTCTCTAGCGGTCTCTCTCTGTAAAACTGCCGCTCAAGCTCTCTGGTCCTCCCTCTCTTCGGAACCTTTCTCTCCTCCCTCTCCAAAACCGGTCCCCCTCTCCCGCACCGAGCATGCTCCCACCCTCTTTCCCTTACGCCCCTCCCCCATTCGCTCATCTGCCCACCTCTCTCCCGAAGACGGCGCATGATTCCTCCATTCCTCAGGTCATTGTGGTGGCGTCAGCAACACACGTTCTACATGCGATCGCGTGCCAAGGGGAAAGAGGAGCCGACTTCGTTTCTCTCTTCTTGGGTTGAAAGATTGGGGCTTAAGGAAATAAAGGACAATGGGCTAAGCATAAATAAAAGAGGGGAAGATGGGCCAAAGAGAAAATACAAAAGATGGGCTCAACGAAAGGGGGAGAGAAGTGGACCAAAAGAAGGAAAATAAATGGGAAGTTGGGTCCGGCATTCGAAAGGGCCGAAAATTGCTAAGTGGGTCGTCGTGTTCGACCCACGCGACTTCATGTTATTTTAATACCGTTTCATTCATTTGCATTTTATCATTTTATTTTATCTTATTATTTTTTTGCTTTTTGCTTTTTTATAAGTTTTTACATTTTTACAATATAAATGGTCACTTAAACGGCGACAAAAATTTGGATGTCAATAGCTGTCTAGCAACTGTTTCAAGAAAACTTATTAACGAAACCTTATACAAAAATGGTTGAAATTTCGTATTTGCCATGACTACACAAATATTTTGATTTTATGTATGCCACTAAAATAAATATCAACATCGGATCGGTTTAACATTTATTTAGACGAAAGAGTATTGTCAATCAAATTCAAGATGGATACTTGAATAGTATGTATGTATGTATGTATGTATGTATGCATGTATGTATGCATGTATGTATGTATGTATGTATGTATGTATGTATGTATGTATGTATGTATGTATGTATGTATTATTATATTGTATCAACTTCTGTTAGACTTTGACAAGTTAGTTCACATTAAGATAAAAGTAGAGGGACAAAGAACCTCTCAAATAACAATACTAATGACAAATCTGAACGCGATATCTCAAAATAAAGAACCCGCCGCTCCATCATTTTGTTTGTGGTTTTAGTTTTTCAATGCAATTATATGTGAAATACCTTAAGATCCCAGGTTCCCGATTACCCCATCTTTATAACACTCGTAGATATATGGTTCAAAACAATAAACCGAAAACCAGAGTGCAAGTGATCAAATAAAATTCGTGTTACTTACATCCTATAATTGAATTAGAGATGACATGCATCATATTGTTCGAACATTGCATGTCAAGAGCAGCTATGGATAGTAACCATTTTTTTATGGTAAAACATTTATTATTACAGCATCTGACTGTGCTAATATAAAACCGCATAGGTAGGAGTTTGACACCATATGAAGATAGGTATATGCTCTTTTTTCCTTTATTCTGTTCAGTGTTGCCTACCAACGTTCATCGGTGCTTATTCATAAAGCCGAGGATCAAAGAACCTCGGTGAAGGAATAGCCATTAAAGGCTTTTTCTTCTTCACAACTAATAAATAAGCACCGGTGAGATTATTGTACCATGTTGTCTTTGGCGACCACTCTTTCCGATTCTTGCTGAATTTTTCTCAAAATGCTAGGCTGGTTTATGATCTCGGCCGTAGCAAACTCAACTATCTTAGAGGATGTGTCAAGTTCACCAAGCAACGGGTCCTGTCAAAATAATTCGATTCGAGTTTCAATGCACCGTCCACAAAAGAAATTGAAGTCATGGAGAAAAATTTAAAAGCAAGCAAGAGTTAGAATTGGGCGATTAATTAGGGAAAAGTGCTTAAAAAGTCATAAACATTTTGTATTTGTGCCAATCTAGTCTTTAACCTTTTTTTTTGTGCCAATTTAGTCCTAAACATTTTTACTTAATGCCGATTTAGTCCTTTCCGGTCAATTTTGGCTGGATTTTGCTCATGGACGCCGGCCGACCGATGTAGCTTCTCGATCGATGCGACATTGACAAATTTTAATAATATTTTAATATTTTTGAATTTTTCTTTTTCTTTTTCCCTCCCTCCTCTAGCCGGTCGTCGGACCTCGATGACTAGCCAAAGGCAATGGCCGGTGAGGTCGACCTCACCGGCCACCTCGCCCTCGCCGGATCTAGTGAGGGTCGAGCCTCACCCATGGCTGGCGACCTAGCGCCGGCTGGCGAGGTCGAGCCTTGCCGATCCGACGGGGCTTGACCTCGCCGAATCGCAGCCTAAGCACCGCCGACAAGGGTTGAACCTCGCCCATGGCCGGCGAGGCTCGACCTCGCCGGCGCTTGCCCAAGCCGCAAGGGCGACCTAGCGTCAAGGCGGCGAGGTCGAGCCTCGCCCATGTCCAACGAGGCTCGACCTCACCAAATCGAGGCCTAGGTGGCGCCAGTGAGGTCGAGCCTCGCCAGATCCAGCAAGGGCAAGCCTCGTCGCCCAACACGAGGCCGCCCCCGTGACCACTGTCGCGTTGGGCGACGAGGGCGAGGTTTGGCGAGGTCAACCTCGCCGGTCGTTGAGGTCCGGCGACCGGCTGGAGGAGGGGAGGGAAAAAATAAACAATAAAATAAAATAATTATTAAAATTTGTCCACGTCAGCCGGCCAACGTCCAGTCAGCAAAATCCGGCCAAAATTGGCCGGAAATGACTGAATCGGCACTAAATAAAAATGTTTAGAATTAAATTGGCACCAAAAAAGGTTTAAGATTAAATTGGCACAAATATAAAAGGTTTAGGACTCTTTTAGCACTTTTCCCCAATTAATTACGTAAGGGTAAAAAGCTAAGTTTCTTCCATTTATTTATTTCCATTGTTAATTGTTGAACTAAATTTTGGGCAAATAGTAGTAGAGCCTACACCCAACAAGTCATATTTTGCATATGGTTAGGAGTGAAATCGTGCCCCAAATTCAAGCTTTAGTGCCATTTGGCACTCACAACAATTAAATGAAAATAGTGAGAATGGAGAATTTCACTAATCAGTGATCTGACACCAAACAGAGTTGAAAAAACTGCTAAGAGGAAGACAAAGATGGCAATTTGTGTTATTGCGCATTTTCATGCTCGTGTCTTTTCATGCGATTGAAAATTTAACTTTGATCTTATACAATGAAAAAATCAATTTATGTTCAATATGGATTTTCGGTGTCTATATTGGCAATTTTTTTTTTATTAATATTAGTTGGATGAACTTAATTGACAAAACATAAAAAATGTGTAGAACTCAATTGACCAAATTTAAAGGTTTAAATTGAATTCGCAAAGATGCAATAAGGCTCCGTTAGTTTCGCGGAAAATGTTTTCCGGAAAAATGTTTTCCGGATTTTCCGCATTCGTTTCATGGAAAATGAATTCCTAAGGGAAAATGTTTTCCATGAAAGGGAAAAAAGTCTTCTAAATTGGGGAAAATGTTTTCCACTTTTGAAAAGTGAAAAACATTTTCCTCACTTGATCTCTCTTATCAAACACATCTACAAATCTTCACTTCCTCCTCCCATTTCTTCTTCTTCTTTTCTTTTTTATTTGAATTATTTTTAAATTGTATTTTTCTTTTTTTATTCAAATTATTTTTAATTTTCTATTTCTTTTCTTTTTCTTTTTCTTTTCTTTTTTCTTTTTCTTTTCTTTGTTTCCCATCTTCTTCTTTCTTGGCTAGTTGTCGGCCATCACAAGGTGAACCTTAAGGTCATGGATCACTCGTCGATCCGCGAATCTCGAGCTTGACACTTGCGCTCGCCAATCTAGTGAACGGAAAATATTTTCCTTACCGAACAACGAAAAATATTTTCCGAAACATTTTCAGGTTTTAGCCAAACACCAGAAAATATTGTCATTTACCTGGAAAATGACTTTTGGGAAAATATTTTCCGGAAATGGCCTATTTTCCGCGAAATGAACGGACCCTAAGTTTATGATCTTTTAGACAATTTTTTTCAAATATATCATAGGAATTTGTTTAACTAAAATAAATGTGAAAGGCAATAAAATAGAGGGTTTATAACGGTGAAACAGGCCAGATGTGAATTAAACCAAAGTCCATTCTTCTTCACTTTTATAATTGCGCTCATACACATTTGGAAACCACTTAATTGTTGAACATTAATTCACCTAAGGTATCCAACTTGTAGGTCATAGTTGGAATATTCACATTCATTATCAATACAGTTTGCGCAATATGAAATGATATTCAAACTTTCAATTCAACTAAATTTTGAAGATGGATGCAAATTGTCCTTATCTAAAATGCAACGGGCACAAGCCAAACACCAGTCAGGACATAATAAGTATGGCCTTTAAAATTGCTCTAAGTGAGAGATGCTGCAAGTCGAACATGAAATTATAGGATGGAGAAGTTTGTGTTCACAATAGGTACATATTGGGTGGGAGTTGATTATAAAAATGCCACCGGAGGCATGGAAACTGAGGTATTTTCCCTATATGATATGTTGAATAGATCATCACCTCGCGTAAATGCTTTTTTTTTTTTTTTTTTTTTATTAAACCACTTCGATTGAAAGATCAATCAAATTATGGAAGATATAGACAAGAGATCGACTCTCTTAATGAAGTCTACTCATAGCTTGTAAGTCAAGACCTATATTAAGAAATAATTTATCTTTAGCTTTTTCCTATTTGAGAGGTTTTTCTGTCCCTCCATTTCTCTGGTCAAAAGTCAAACAAAAGCTGCTGCTCCAACATGTGGTTTTCTTTTTCGAGTTTATCATATCAAATATATTAAATACCTTAAGTTTAACACGTGATAGTCACACTCATCATCTCAAGAACAGCCAATAATCATGTGTGCAATAAAGGGGCTGGGCCTCAGGAACTTTTTATGTGGGTTTTCTGGGCTATTAAGGTCAACGCCTGCCTAGGCAATTAAGGGCAAAAAAAAGATAAATAAGGAGACAAAAAGGAACAGAAAGATCCTGCTAACCATCATATGCACACCCACAAACGATAATCTTTTGTTGCTTACATCGTACAGATGAATCAGAGATGCATATGCATCATATTGTCCGAACATAGCACGTCAACGGCGAAATTCTCGATGGACAGTGGATAGAAAGTACATAATGCGACTTTTCTTTTACTTTAAAAACATTTGACACTGCAACATATAAACTTGATCAAATAAAACCACATCGACTGAAGTTTAATAGACCATATCAAGATAGGTAGATACACATTTTCCTTTATTCTAGACAAATAAGCTTATATAAAGAAACCATACCAAGATGCGACGGGGCATATTGTGCACTCCACTAATATCTCATTCATAAAGCCGAGAATCAGAGAACCTCGGCAACGGAACAGCCATTAGAGGCTTTTTCTTCTTCATGACGATCCCAAACTGCTCTGTCAGATCCATCTTCTCCCCCTCGGGCAGCTTCCAATCAAAGGAATGCAAGAGCGTGGCAAGCGAGTATAGCACCATCCTCTCCGCCATCAATATTCCCACGCACATTCTTCTCCCGGACCCGAAAGGGAAGTAATTGAAGTTGTGCTCATTGTAATTGCCTTCACTGTGCAAGAACCTCTCAGGATCGAACTCTAACGGGTCCCTCCAAATCAAAGGGTCCCTGTGTATCGCCCACACGTTGATGAAGACCCGAGAGCCCTTCGGGACAGTGTAGCCTCCGACGGTGCATGTGGCGCTCGGGCAGTGCGGGATCAGCAGGGGAACTGGCGGGTGCAATCTCAGCGACTCTTTCATGACAGCTTGCAAGTAAGGCAATTTAGGGATGTGAGATTCTTCTAGTACGTTGCCTTTGCCTACCACAGTTTCCAATTCTTGCTGGATTTTTCGCAGAACGTTGGGTTTATTCATGATCTCAGCCATGGCAAACTCGATTGTGTTGGAGGATGAGTCTGTTCCACCAACCAACATGTCCTGTGAAAATAATTCAATTGCATGTAATTTTCAATGGATCGTCCTAAAAAGAAATTTAAGTCACGAAGAAGATTTGAAAGCAAGCAAGAGTTAGGATTAGGAATCTAATTTTTCAAAGGTAAAAAGCTACGTATTTTCAATTATTTCTTTTGTTGTTATTTGTTGAACTAGACTTACGACATATAGCAGTAAAGTCTAGACGCATCAAATTGTCTTTTATAAATTGTTATCAGCGACGTGGCGCTCCAAATTCAAGCCTTTTTAACAATTTGACACCAAAGACACAACAGAGAAAAACTGCTCAAGGGTTAACAGATATGGTGATTCATGTTATTGCATGTTGTTAGATTCATATCGATTTATGCAGTTGAAAATTTGATTTTGTACGATGGGAAAATCGATTCATATTCCATACGAACTAAACATGTCAGATGGTATCAATTTTGAATAAATCGCACTGAACTCATATCAAATTCAAGCGTTTCTCAATAAATTATTACCCATGACATGCCATATTTGAAATGTGTTCTAGCATTGTGTCGAAAATTATCACTCCCGGGTGGAAAAAGTTCAGGGTCTGGACTTTTAGGAGAGAGAGAGGGTATAGCAATATCGCTAAGTGAACCTAGACAAAGAAGTCAAGTCGGACATTGCCAATGTCAGTTTCTCCTAAAATAACCAATTCAACCACTCTTAATTCTTGTGCTTAGTCATTTCTATCTTTTCCATTGAGTCCTCCTCAGGACGGAAATTAAACTGGTATGTACAATTAATGAGTTCAACTACTGCTTGAAACTTCCACATTAGAGAATTTGAAGAGGAACGGTGAGTAATTATGTAAGATATCAACATCAATGCATCTTGATTTTTAGCTTAAGAATGGAAAATTGATTATCATCGGAGGTTCATTGCATAAAATAAAAGGTTTAAGCCCATCGAATGCGGTCTAGAAATGTTACCATTAAGATAATTTATATAATCAACTTACGAAGCAATATGACAAACTAATGACCATCATTTAAACAAACTAGTTATTGTGATATGCGTAAAATCTCTCTTATATTAATATGACTCTAATAATTATGTGCGTTCAACTATTTCATTTATTAGATCGGTTTCCATCATGTATTCTCATTAGAAAAACAAAAGATTAAATTATAAAGACGTAAGCGCCAATATTATAAGAAGGAGACTAAGAAAAACCCACCATGAGCAGAGCTTTGAGGCCAGTCATGGTTAGCTGAGTCTGGGCATCTTCCTCATCCTTCAACTTCAATAGAAACTGCAAGAAATCTTTGTTCTCCTCGCCACCGTCCAAGGACTCGCTTCCATTTTCTCTCTGCATCTTTAACCTCTGCTCAATCATCTTCTGAAATATTCCATCAAACCGCTTCGCCAAACCCTTCGTCTGCCTCTCTATCCCTTGTAAATCAAATCGAGCCAGACTCGGATAAAAAGTCCGAAATGTTTGGCCTCCCAAGAAGTTTTGTAAGATTTGACATTGCCTGTTGAGGGACGGAAAATCCAGAAAGAAAATTTAAAATTAATGGTATAAATTTTTTATATTTACTCAATTTAAAACAAATTGCGATAATTCCACCAGAAGTAGTAAAACTCTTCCCTCGTGGGGTGCCAGTAATCCAATTTTTTTCACCAAAAATCTCAAATTTGTATCTATGACCTAGAATTCCTTTCATCCATATGGCCATTAAAAATTTCATCGTGACGGCGTCATGATCATTAAAGATTGGGCGTGGTTATCCTCTTGGCCAACATGGCAACTTGTGTCCATTGCCATGTCAGGTCCATTTGCCTAGCAACATGTTGTCATGTTGAATTTTTAATGGCACTTACAGACGAAAGTTTAACAAAAGTTTTTTTGGGTAACTGGTGCAAGTTTGAGGTATTAGTGAGACGCAAAAAAATCCCACAAGGAAAAGTTTGAGATTTTATGTGCAATTATCCCTAGACAAATTGTAAAACATTTAGACTAAATTATATATTTTGAACTTATATAAAAGAAAACTAGACAATTAAATAGATAATTCTTGATATATGAATATGAAATAGGAACGATCATGGATCTTGATGACTAACTAACTTAGTGGCTTGCCTATTGCCCGACCTTTATAAACATGAGAGCACTTTCGAGCGAACTTTAGTGATATCGATAAATTATAAACTCAATTCGGCCTAATTTGAAGAGTTACGGTTACGTTCTATCATAGTTCGGTCCGTAAAGTTAAGTTTAGCACAACCCTGAAGTCCTAAAGTGATCACCTTTAATACAAAATAAGAGGAAGTCGTAATTTCTTCTTTGTTGATAAGACAAGAAGTCAGAGCATATATGGTCAATAAAAAAATAATTTTTCAAAGATGACATTCGGTTAGATGAGCATATTTAAAGACTCAATTGAAGGACCGACAACCTGATTGTCCTAAAGTTTTGTTTATGCGGATAGCGTGCTGAATCTTTCTTAGTAAAAAAGAAATGAGAGATTTGACTTTAAAAAGAAAAAGGAAAAAAGAAAGAAATGAGAGAAATCCTATCCGATCGTCATCGTCACTAACCTGCCTGAAATCAGCACCCAGGCTCTCTCTCTCCTCGCCCTGCGCCGTCCCACCCCACAACATGCTTGTGATCACGTTAAGCACCGTCAAGAACATCTGCTCCCCAACGTTCACCGGCGACCCGGCCCGGAGCAGGAAGTACCCCACGGTCCTTCGGACCTCCCTCCGCCGGAGCTCGTAGACGGAGTCCAGCGTGTGGTTGCTCAGCATCTTGAGCCCGCACACCTTCCGGAGCATCCTCCACTCGGGCCCGTATGGATTCCACACGATGTCTGACCCGCCGTAGAACGCGGCCCTCCCAGCGATGGGCACGTCGCGGTTGGCGAACGTGACGTCGTTATCCTTGAGCACCTCGCGGGCGGTGGCTGGGGACGTTACGACGATACCGAGCTTCTTGCCAAGCTGGAGCTTCAGGATGGGGCCGTACGTCATCGCGAGGGTTGCGAAGTAGGTGTGGAGCTCCGGGTCGAGGAAGGGCAGGTTCCCGACGAAGGGGAGACTGGGCGGTCCCGGTGGCAGCGGCGGCGAGTTCTTCTTCTCTGCGAAACGACGCCATGCCCAAAAGCCAATTGCGAAAGCGCCCGAGAGGAGAAAGAGTAAGCTCAGGAGCGAGAAATCGTTCGATGAGAGGGAAGATTCGAGATTGTGGAGAAGGGAAAGGGAGATGGAGGGAGACATGTCGGCCTAGGAGAGCGATCGATCACGATAGGCCTCGAAGCTGAGAGGATTCGAAGAAGAAGAGAATGCAGTGAACGGAACCTTTCGTGTTGTTGGTGAATTGAAGTGACGAGGGTTGGCGACGCTGGTTGACGTGCGTATGACACGAGAGTAAGGGAGGAGGAAAGAGGGAGAGAGTGAAAAGGAGAGAAAATATTTAAGGGCAATCTGAATTGTAATTGTCCCTTCGGCCCTTTATGCTTTCTTTCATTTGACTAAACAGAAGGGACTCTTTTTCTCGAACAAAAGGGGCTCTGAACGAGGAGTTTTGAGTTTTACATCTAAATCGAGTTGTTTTTCTTAGACAATTTGGAATTTGGATTTTGATGTAATGAGAGTTGAAAAAATTCGAACGTGCAGGCGATTTCAATAATAAAATTTTCTGATTTATTTATGAATTATTGATAATTGACTCTATATATAAATATGATTTCGACATTCGAATTGGATCACATAAATTTCTCATGACCTCTATTATTTCTTATTTTATTTCTCTATCAATTTTCTCTCGCTCTTGATTCAATTGCAAAGTTTCAATTGGCAACATTTTCACAACAAATTTCTGTTACCAGATAAAGTAATCATTATCTCTCTCGTATCGTAGTAACTATCGTACTCGATAGTCATTTTTATTAAATGCACACTGATGTCGTCTATGAAGCACGGACACGTTGCTGAGGCTTCCGTGTCGTGTCCGACACGCTCGAACACGTTCGGACACGCGTTGACCGCATGTCGAGAAATCCGACAGGCGGTCAACTTTTCTCGACACGCGTGTCTGAGAGAGAGATTGTTGAAGAAGGTGATGATGGGTAGAGGTGAGGCCGAGGAAGAGGCCGAGGAAGCGGAGATGAGGCCGCGACAGCGAGAGGAAGAGCATAAACTGAGGCGAGGCTGCGATGGAGGGCCGGCGGCGAGGCTGCAGCTGTTGCGAAGGAGGAACGGCCGAAGGCGACAGCGATGGGGCGACCAAAAGAGTTGAGAAGATCGTGAGGAAGAAACTGAGGGGGCGGGGGAGCTGGTTGTGGCGTGGGGGAGGGGAGGGGGAGAGAGAGCAGGGAAGAACATGAATGGAGAGGATTGATGGGGGCGCAGCCTCGCAGGGGAGCAGGTGGTGGCGTGGGGGGAAAGGGAGGGGGAGCGGGAGAGAAGAGAGGAGAGAGGGAAGAAACCGATGGAGATGGGGGCAATTGATGGGGGCGCAGGGAGCAGGTGGTGGCGTGGGGGGAGAGAGAGAGAGAGAGAGAGAGAGAGGAGAGGAGAGAAGGGGAAGAAACTGAGGGGGCTGGTGGTGATTTGATGGGGGCCCAAGAGCAAGTGGGGGCGTAGGGGGAAGGGGAGGGGGAGAGAGAGTGGGGCAGATCCGCAGAAATCGAAGGGGAGGGGATTTTGGGGTGGTGGCGTGGGAGAAGAGGAGGAGAGAGAAATGAGGAGAGAGGGTTTGAGGGGAAAGAAGAAAGATTTGCTTTAAAACTTATAGCAAAGAATACACGTTGATATATAGTAAATACACGTGGAACAATCAATTTTTATTAATATTATTAGTGTAACTTTGACATGCGAATCATATATTAATTATGAATATATTTTTAAAATTTTTTTATGAATAGATTTAATTAAAAATAAAAATATTTATTTAATATATAACGTGTCGGAACGTGTCGGAATTCACTACTTTTTAAGAAATGACGTGTCACGTGTCATGTCGTGTCGTGTCGCGTGTCGCGTGTCGGTCTTCTACATAGGATGTCGTTGCTTTCTCTCTGTCTCTGTCTCTGTCTCTGTCTCTCTCTCTCTCTCTCTGCATGCGGCGGTGGAGCCTAGGGAGGTTATATATTCTTACATCAAGACAAGGTGCATTCATAAGAATTATTGCACTTTTCCAATAAAAAATTATTTTTCCAATGAAAGTAATAAATCAAAAGCTACAATATCGCTTATATTTATTGTTAACAAGTTCTTTGAAAGCATTGATTAGTAGCTATGTCTGACTTTATAAGTATTTTGGTTTTACGTATACCATTTGATGTGAATATCAACATATCGTATTTATTTAGATTAAAGACATTTTGAGTGAAATTCAACGACAGGGAATTGAATTAGAACAATTTTTTTCATATTTAAAATAAGTAAACTTTCAATAAGAGGACTTAGCCACTTTTACAATAGCAAAAGTCATATAATCTATGTCGGTTGAGTTTTTATTACAAATTAATGATTTAGTTATTTTCATGTAATAGGTAAGGCTGGGAGTTAGATACGTGCATTTGATTTGGTTTATTGAAATAAATGTTAAACGCAATAATACAAAGCTTTTATGAAGATGAAACATGCCAGCTCTCGTTAACCTAAATCCCATTCTTTTTCACCTTTCCCGCATTTGGCAACCACCTAATTATTGGCTAAGTAGTATCGACACACGACATAACACGTCGACATGTCATTTTTTAAAATAAAGAATTCCGACGTGTTGAGATACGTTATATATTAAATAAATATTTTTATTTTTAATTAATTTAATTCAAATTTAATATTTTTATTTTTCGAAATTATTTTTTAATTTCATTTATATATTTTCCGATTAAAAAAGAAATATTCTTTCCCTCATCTATCCCCTCAAATTTATTTTTCTTTCCCTCCCCACTGTCATCCATTTTCCCCACTTTATTTTTCTTTCCCTCCCCATGTTTTTCTTTCCCTCCGTTCCCTCCCCACCGTCAGATAAGTGCATTTGATTTGGTTTATTGAAATAAATGTTAAACGCAATAATACAAAGCTTTTATGAAGATGAAACATGCCAGCTCTCAGTTAACCTAAATCCCTTTCTTTTTCACCTTTCCTGCATTTGGCAACCACCTAATTATTGGCTAAGTAGTACCGACACACGACACGACACGTCGATACGTCATTTTTAAAAATAAAGAATTCCGACACATTGAGACAAGTTATATATTAAATAAATATTTTTATTTTTAATTATTTTAATTCAAATTTAATATTTTTATTTTTCTAAATTATTTTTAATTTCATTTATATATTTTTCCGATTAAAAAAGAAATCTTCTTTCCCTCATCTATCCCCTCAAATTTATTTTTCTTTCCCTCCACTGTCATCCATTTTCCCCACTTTATTTTTCTTTCCCTCCCCATGTTTTTCTTTCCCTTCGTTCCCTCCCCACGTCGTCCATTTCCTCCCCCGGAGTTGGAGCCAGAAGATGGGTGGACCATGGTGAGGAGTTGTGTGACTAGTGAAGTGATTTGGTTGAGACTTCTGGAGACGACGCTCTTGACAATGCCGCTAGTGCCCTCAAACCCATCTTTGCATGCATGTCTCCTAGTTTGCAAGTGCAGCACTTAGCCATGTCCTCGTCGCTCGCTGCACGACCCCCTTCCTCGCCACTCTTTCTTTGGCCGACACGCGTTGACCGCATGTCCGAGCGTATCCAACACGTGTCGACGTGTCCGACGCCCTCCGACATGTGTCGGACCTGACACGGAAGCACGGACAACGTGTCCATGCTTCATAGATTGTTGGTCATCGATCCGCCAAAAATATTCAACTTATGAGTCATTGTTGGTAAATTTACATTCATTTTTATGTTGCTCGTGCATTATGAAAAGATATTCAAACTTTCGAGTCCCAAAAATGAATAGAAACTGTGCCTTTCTTGCACGCAACGAGCCCGAGTAAAACTTCATTCACAGGACAACAAGATTTGGCCTTCAAAATTATCCATGGTGCGAGATGTTATAATTCAAATTAGGCACTCAATCGCTCAATCAATCTTTAAGATAATTGCAAGATGGAGATTTTTTTTGGGCCACGACGGAGAAGGTCGTGTTGACCAAGTAAGTGGATATTTGGGGGGGGTGGGGTGGTGGGGGAACCGAGACGTGTGAATTAAGATCTATCATTTTATATCATAGGCTGAATAAATCGTCACGTCACTTCGATACTTTCTCGTATTGGACCACTCTACTTGAAAATGATTAAATTTGTAAGATGTTAGATGGCAAATTGACTCTGTTAAGCAAGTCTACCGCGTCACGTCACTTCGATACTTTCTCGTATTGGACCACTCTACTTGAAAATGATTAAATTTGTAAGATGTTAGATGGCAAATTGACTCTCTTAAGCAAGTCTACTCATGGCTTGTATATCATAATCTATATTATAGTTTGATTTATCTTTGATATTTTCCTATTTGAGAGGCTCTTTTGCCCCTCTACTTTATATAAGCCAACTTGTAAAAGTCAAACATAAGCCGCCGCTCCTACGTTTTTAGTTTTCCAACGCAAAGATATGTGAAGTTCGTTAAGTTTATTAGGGGTGTGCAAAAGAACCGGGACCTACTGCAAGACCGCCCGGAACCGGACCGAAACCGGCCGAAACCAGTGGTTCTTGAGGGAACCGGTCGATTTCCCGTTTCAATTTATGGGAACCGGTGGGTACCGGTCCGGTTCCGGGTTCCATGGGTGGATCTGTCCACGCGCTCACCCGAACCGAACCGAACTGATTATATTAAAATAATATATTAATTTTTAATATTAACAAAATGGAATTACAAATTAACAAACCCAAATCAAATAATTAAAAAAATTAATTAAAGTGGGAAAAAGTCCAAGGCGCACCAAATGGAGAGTCATTGATCTCCAGTCAAATCAAATGGAGAGGTGTTGAAGCTAAAAAGTTCAAAGTGCACCTTGACAAAACGTCGAGCAATTGGTGGGTAAAAAGCAAGCACGTGAAGAAGCAGGGCTGCAGGAGGAGGAGAAGAAGAATAGGTTAGGCGACGAAGAACCAGCAATTTTGGTCAAAAACCAAAGTTGTTTCCCATCAAGATCGGAGCTTTTGAGAAAATGATATTATTATTATTGTGAGATCGATTCCATGGATCCACTCGGGAACAGACCGAACTAGCGGTCCGTTTCCGAGTGGATCCATGCAACTAACGGTGGGCCCTTGCTTCCAATGTGGATATAAAAAAATTCCACCGAGACGTGCGAATTAAGATTTTTATCTTTTTATATCATAGGCTGAATAAATCGTCACGTCACTTCGATACTTTCTTTTATTAGACCACTCTACTTGAAAATGATTAAATTTGTAAGATGTTGATGGCAAATTGACTCTCTTAAGCAAGTCTACTCACGTCTTGTATATCAATCTATATTACAGTTTGATTTATCTTTTATATAAGCCAACTTGTAAAAGTCAAACATAAGCCGCCGCTCCTACATTTTAGTTTTCCAACGCAAAGATATGTGAAGTTCGTTAAGTTTATTAGGGGTGTGCAAAAGAATTGAGACCCGCCTAGACCATCCGAGCCCGAACCAAATCGCCCGGAATCGGTGGTTCTTGAGGAAACCAGTCCTAGTTCCCGATTCCAATTTATGGGAACCGGTGGGTGCGGTCCGGTTCCGGTTCTATGGGGATCCGTCCACCCGCTCACCAGACCGAACTGAACCGATTATATTAAAATAATATATTAATTTTTAATATTAAAAAAATGGAATTACAAATTAACAAACCCAAATCAAATAATTAAAAAATTAATTAAAGTGGGAAAAAGTCCAAAGCGCACCAAATGGAAAGGCACTGATCTCCGGTCAAATCAAATGGAGAGGCTCTGAAGCTAAAAAGTCCAAAGTGCACCTTGACAAAACGTCGAGCAATTGGTGGGCAAAAAGCAAGCACGTGAAGAAGCATGGCTGCGGGAGGAGGAGAAGAAGAATAGGTTAGGCGACGAAGAACCAACAATTTTGGTCGAAAACAAAAGTTGTTTCCCGTCAAGATCGGAGCTTTCGAGAAAATGATATTATTATTATTGTGAGACCGGTTCCATGGATCCACTTTCGGGAACGGCAGTCCGATTTCGGGTGGATAACTAACAGTGCATCCTGTTCCAATTTTTCGGAATCGGTCCTTAACGGGGTTCCCGATTTTAGGTTGGGAACCGCTCGCCCGGACTATGCACACTCCTAAAGTTTACTATCCCTATTACCCCATTTATAATAAAGTAAGTCATTGTCTCCGTCACCAAGAATAATCACGTGTTGCAACCAAGAGGCTGGGCCTCAGGAACTTCTCCTGTGGGTCTTTTGGGCTTATTAAGTCAAGGCTAGTACCGGAAATAAATAAAGGAAGAAAAGAAAGATCCGGCTCACCATCATGTGTGCACCCCCAAACGATAAATTATTGTTACTACTTACATGTTATATATAAATCAGAGATGCGTCATCATGTTGTTCGAACATCGCATGTCAAAAGTAAATTTTTCCATGGATAGTGAATGGGAAAGTGATAAAAAAAAAATGTGACCCTTTTCATGTTCATCATGGTGACAAATATAAATGTCATAATAAAACCACATAGATAGGAGTTTAATTGACCATACGAAGATAGGAAGATGCACTTTTCCACCCCATTCTATCCACATAAGATAATGTAAAGAAATCATTCCAACATGCAGCGATGCTCATTCATAAAGGCAAGGATCAGAGAACCTCGGCGAAGGAATAGCCACTAGCGGCATTTTCTTTTTCAAGACGATCCCAAATTGCTCTCTTAGATCCATCTTCTCTCCCTCGGGTAGCTTCCAGTCAAAGGAATGCAAGAGCGTGGCAAGCGAGTATAGCACCATCCTCTCGGCCATCGCTATCCCCGCGCATATTCTTCTCCCAGACCCAAAGGGGAAGTAATTGAAGTCGTTCCCACTGTAATCGCCCTTATCGTGCAAAAACCTTTCGGGATTGAACTCCAACGGGTCGCTCCATATGGAAGGATCCCTATGTATCGCCCACGCATTGATAAAGACGCGAGAGCCCTTCGGAACTGTATAGCCTCCGACGGTGCATGTCGCGCTCGGGCAGTGGGGGACCAGTAGGGGAAGTGCTGGGTGCAATCTCAATGACTCTTTCATGACGGCGTGCAAGTAAGACAGTTTGGGAATGTGAGATTCTTCTGCTATGTTGTCTTTGCCAACCACAGTTTCCAATTCATTTTGGATTTTGCTCAGAACACTAGGTTTATTCAAGATCTCAGCCATGGCAAACTCAACTGTATTGGAGGATGTGTCCGTTCCACCAACCACCATATCCTACCAAAGTAATTCAATTGCATTTACTTTCCCCCAGAACCGTCCTCAAATGAAAATTGAAGTCATGGACAAGAATTTGAAAGCAAGCAAGCAAGACCTAGGATCATGAAACTAATTTTTTAAGGGTAAAAGGCTACGTCTTTTCATTTATTTTCTTTCGATTGTTATTGCTGAACTAGACTTCTAGCAAACAGCAGCAGATTCTAGACCCATAATAGCTAGGATGGAGAGTTCATGATATGCCACCAGACGCAAAATAAAAATAAAAACTCTGCTGAGAAGTTGTTGGATATGGCAACCCGTGTCATTGCTCCTTCTCCCATTCATGTCTTCATGCGATTGAAATTTAAGTTTCGTCCCATAACCAGAAAAAAGAACTAAAATCAAATCCCTTATTGATGGGGGTGCGGAGGTCAAGTGTGCATTATCATAATGTAAAGTCTCAATAAAAAATTCAAAGGTGAGTTTCTTTCTCTAGAAAGCCTATCGGGGGAACAATCTACTACTTAGGTATTGTCAAATTAGCATTCCTTAAAACAGTTTTTCCTTTTCACATAGTTTCTTAATGGAAAATTCTCTAATCCTATTATCATTGCAACAACACAATAGATTGCAAAAAGCTGATTTACGGAGTGACGTCTAAATGTGGGGTGCATCCAAAAACGCAAGGTACAAACATCCTGTCACCTTTTGCATGATCGTAGTTGCTGCTAAAATTTTAGAAACAAAAGGACCAAAAACCATGTAAAATAAAAATGTGTCAGTTTCAAACTACATAAGAACTGTCGCCTAAATCTTGCCCTTTTATGTAAATGACAGATTATGAGCGATGATGATACTGATCACAAGAAATCAATAATCGGGCTGGCTAAACAAACTCCAAGGCAACCTAAACATTAGGCCGGCCTATGAATTAACATTAGCACTAGGATCGTGCTCTCTTTGTTTTTTCCTTTTGTTCCCTCGATGGTCACATGAGAGAGTCTTCCCATATAATCTACTCTTAAGATAGAAAGAAGGATATATCACATGGCCATATCTTTTTTTCATAATCAAGCGGTATGAACATAAATGTCGGGCTATTTAAAAGCTTAAAGAGCACCCTACAAATCTCATGAACTGATTAAATTCAAACTTTGACCTACACATGTGACCTTGATTCAAAGTAATTTGCATTCTTTCGGTGATATTTGAATAGGCAATCTCTAGTTCTTGAATCCAAATCCTTTGATAATCCAACCAACTACGCTAAACCTAAATGAGCTAGATGACCTCTTCACCTAGTAGACTCTGAAGTTTCTAGTTATGAACATACAAAAATTGCCTTAGGTATCGACTATAACACCACACGGTTAAGTTATCACTATCTTCTCCTTTAATTCCTAATCTTGACCGAAAATAAACTATTAGTTATAGTCGATAAGTTTAAACATTACTCGAAACTTAATATTAGACATTTAGAAGAGGAAATAAGGAAATTACCAAAACAGACTTGAACCTATTGTACTCATGCCAATTCAATCATAAACCATTTAATTTAGCCAATTTAGTCATTAGCCTTTTGTCAATTTGTCAGACATGGGTGATAGCCAGCAAGGCCATGATGACCTTGCCCAAGGGCTTTGTGGCCTCACTAGCATTGGCAAGGGTCATTATGGCTAGCAAGGGTTGTTGGTGACTAGGGGCGCCATGATGAAAACAAAAAGAGTAAAAAATAAATTAAATGGTTAATATCTTGAAAAACCCCAAACCTACATATGTAACAAATTTACTCCAAACTATTTTTGACCACCAAAAACCCTAAATTTGTATGCCTTTGACAAATTTACCCCAAACTGGTACACTTGTGACAAATTTATCCCATATTAGTTTTTGTTAAATTTTACCGTCAAATTATTAAGTTAAATGACACGTGACAGTTGACTGGTACACCAATTTGAGATTTTATGCTTCATTTGTCACAGTTTACAAGTTTTGTGATTTTTTTGTGGTATTAATCCAATTAATTTACCAGTTTGGTGGTTTTTTGCGGTCGAATAAATTAGTTTGAGGTAAATTTGTCATAAATATATCAATTTATGGTTTTTATGGTCGATCGAGTAAATTTGTCACAAGTGTACTTAGTTTATGGTTTTCAAGGTAGTAACCCTAAATTAAATAATTGAAAATGTGAATTAAATTTTTAAAAAATTATTCGGTGAACGCTAATTGTATCACGTAGGACGGCTGGCATTTACATCAATGATTTTCAAACAAAATTGGCTAGAATAACTCAATTGGTAAATTGTCAAAAAAATTGAAACTAAATTGGCCAAATTGAAAATTTTAAAATTGAATTGGCACAATTATAATATATTTAACACATTATTGGTAATTTTCATAGATGAAGCACGGCACTCGTTTGGATATTTAAATATCATCCCTATGCATATCTTGGCATTTAGGTCACGCATTGGAGATTGATCATTACTGTAGGTATATTTTATATTAAGTAAAACTCCTAAGCCCGTTATATGCCATTAATATATAGAATTAAACTATAAAGCGATTTGACAAATTAAAAAATATATATTATTTAAACAAACTAATTATTGCGATCCCTGCAAAAATTTTCTTCTTCGAACATTAATGTTACTCAAAACAAAAGAATAAAGTACGAGGAAATAAGCTTTGCCAATAATATAAGGTGAAGAAAAAAACTCACCATGAGCAGAGCTTTTAGGCCAGTCATTGTTAGAGGAGTCTTTGCATCTTCCTCATCCTTCAACTCCAATAGAAACTGCAAGAAATCTTTGTACTCGCTTCGGCCGTCTCTCTCCATCTTCAACCTCTGCGCAATCATCTTCTCAAAAATTCCATCGAACCGTTTTGCCAACCCCTTCATCTGCTTCTCTATCCCTTGGAAATCGAATCGGGCCAGACCCGGATAAAAGTCCGAAATGTTCGGCTTCCCAAGAAGCTCCGTCATATCTGACACTACCTATCGAGAGGAATGAAAATCAGAAAGAAATCGCAAAATCAATATCCAAATTTTTTATATTCAGCCGAACCAAAACTTAAATAGAAAACCAGTAAAATGTTAGTCTTAAACATAAATTTTAAACATTACTGAGAGGAAACTACTGGTCATAGATATTGATGATAAACTGGCTTTGTGGCTTGCCCCTTACCCTACCTAAACTTGCACAAAGAGCTCTTTCGAGCGAGCTGTAGCGACACCAACTAATCATAAACTCAAACCAGCCTAATTTGAAGAATTACAGTTATGTTCTATTATAACTTAGTCTGAAAAATAAGTTGCGCGAAATCCTCAAAACCCATAATGAACACCTCTAACATAAGATGAGGGGGTCTTTTTTTTTTTTCGTCGGAAATGCTTCATTGATTAAATAAATATTATTTTGTTCGAAAGAAAAGAGTAATCATAACACAAATAGCGGTTATGCCGACGGTGGGGCACGCAAATCCCCATCTTTTCAGGAGAATTGGGTGGGGACGATTTCGTTTGGTGGCGCGTCACACAGAAACGAGGGCTAAAGTCTGAGAGTGAGTGTTAGAGTAGGATTAGCATAGGACCAAAAAAAAAAAATTCTCTATGAGAGAGAGAGACCCTATCTGATCGTCATCCTCACCAACTAACCTGTCTGAAATCAGCACCCAAGCTCTCTCTCTCCTCGCCCTGCACCGTCCCACCCCACAACATGCTCGTGATCACGTTGAGCACCGTCAGGAACATCTGCTCCCCAACGTTCACCGGAGACCCGGCCCGGACCCTGAAGTACCCCACGGTCTTCCGGACCTCCCTCCGCCGGAGCTCGTAGACGGAGTCCAGCGTGTGGTTGCTCAGCATCTTGAGCACGCACACCTTCCGCAGCATCCTCCACTCGGGCCCGTACGGGGTCCACACGATGTCCGAGCCACCATAGGATGCGGCCCTTCCGGCGATGGGCACATCGCGGTTGGCGAAGATGACGTCGTTATCCTTGAGCACCTCGCGAGCGGTGGCCGGGGATGTGACAATGACACCGAGCTTCTTGCCGAGCTGGAGCTTCAGCACTGGGCCGTACGTCCTTGCGAGGGCGGCGAAGTAGGTGTGGAGCTCCGGATCGAGGAAGGGCAGGTTCCCGACAAGGGGAGGCCCGCCGGTCCCGGCGGCAGCGACGGTGAGGTTTTCTTCTGGGCGAGAAGAAGCCATGCCCAACAGCAGATTGCGAGGATGCCCGAGAGAAGGAGAAGTAGGTGCGGGAGCGAGAAATCGTTCCCCGGGTGGAGAAGGTGGAGAAGGGAGATCGCGGGGGACATAGCGAATTATGAGTGCGATCGATTACGTGGGTCATTTCGAAATTTATAGGGGAGGGAGATGCATTTTATATTAGGCGGATACTTCAATAATTGAAACGACAAAAAGAAAAAAAAAATATTTAACGCTTGAAACGAGAAAAGGATAAATTTTTATTTACTGCTGGGCACATTATTTAGATCGACCTCAAAATTTTCAGTTTAAAAGGAGAAAAAAGAGAGTAAGAGATCAACTTTTGACTTTCAAGTTTCTGTTATCACAAAGTTGTATGTATGAATTGTTATAAGATCCACGTGAAAGAGACCAGTTGATTCCATTTGAAGATTGAATTGATATGCAGGTCGATCTATTCCACTGAAGATCGAAATGACCTGCAGGCTGCAGCGAAAGGGACTGAGATAAGATGAAAGCTCTCGTTATCCTTTCGACGGCAGATTTGTGGTCGTGGCCTCTTTACCCAGATTTGGCTCGAGATAACTGGCCGTACATAGATGGAGTTATGCCCACGGCCCCATTTGGCCTGTTTATCCCTTTTCAATATCGGGCATTCTATGGGAAGTATGATGGGCCGGTGCACGAAGCTACACGACATGGTCCAGCCAGTTTTGGTCTTTCATTGCTAGCGTAAGAAAAGTTCCACACTTAATACGTGGGAGTCCTAAACCTACGGTGCAAATGCCCATTTAGTTACAAGACATTCAATTTTGTTGATGTAATCTTAAATCTTTATGCAAATACTTATATATCAGACAATTGCCGTTGGACATTACTAACGTGGTGATGTACTGAATTTGCATGTCAAATCGAACATGGCACATAATACGACGACCTGCACGCATGACTACACTTTACGTCAACAATTTCAAATCAAAATTAATCAAAAATATTACATTGAAATTTCTTGAAAATGTTTACGATTATATTCTTCAAAATTGAAAAGTTTATAATTAAATTGATATTTGTAAAATATATTTAGGATTGAATTAGTTAAGCAAGGTAGGTAAAAGAATCAAAAACCATATAAACCGAACTGAATCGAATTTGAATCAGTCAATTCTAGGCAATTCTTATGGAAATTGCTCCAATTTATTAGAACTAGTACCTACTACTCCGGTTTCCAGTTCTAATAATAGAACCGTTCATCCAAACCAGAGATTGAATTGGTACACACATCTATATATAAATTTTCATGAGCTTTGTCTTCACATCACCTTTTTTCACTCACTCTCTCTCTCTCCATTCAAAATCCTACATCCCCATTTTCAATCTCTCACTAGGCACTTAATTTTGACCCTTTCATAACACCCACCTCTTACCGACCTCCTCAAGCAAGGCTCAACACGGGCGAATCTCGAGCCTCACTTTCTGTTGCTACCCATTTTCGATTATCGCCCAAGAAGAAGGAAAAGAAAAGTATTTAAAAAAAACAAAATTAAAAATCAAATATTTTTATAATGTTTTTCAGGAAAATCTATTTTATACCAAACAGCGAAAAAATATCTTTGAGTTCATTTTCAAGTTTCAGCTTAACATAAAAAATATTGTCATTTTCTTAAAAATGAACTTTCCAAAAAATATTTTTCAAAAATATCACATTTTTTTGCTAAATAAATAGAACCCAAGACTATATTTTGGCTAACCACAACAAAATTAATCCAAGGACCATATCAATTTTTTGATTTACTTTCTCTTATTCAAAATCTAGGCTCTCGAATCTATAGCCATATAATAGGAGGCCATCTTATCATAAAAGCTCTTCGAATGAAATCAGCATGTCAATATTTTTTCGCTTTACAATGAGAAATATTACCTTAACTAAGGTGAGTACCCTGGACCCTTCACAGTAATTTTCCTATAAAGTAAACTCTTTGACCATAAGATTTTCGCATTTGATAGCGTGCCGATTCGACATTGTATAGTACGTCTATACAATCCACGTATGTGATTGCTTGATAACTAAAGCTAGCAAACTTCACGGGTTAGAATTTTCTTTTCTTTTATTTTTTTTTTTCTTTTTGCTAAGTAACTACACAAGTTTAATATATGATTCAGTGACAAGTCATCGAAATATAGAAGTGGACAAGTAATCAAATTGGCTGACAAGCTAATCTACATGACAACACTAAGTATTTGGCACATGATATGTAAGACGCATCGACAGAGATGGGCAAGCGGTTTTATTCGTCGGACTTGAAGTACGACTTCCCCCTTCTGCAATCGTGGAATAAAGGTCACAAATTCAAGTTTATCAACATCAGAAGAGAAAAATAATGCAACGGAAGAATAGTGACACAAGAGGAATCACAACACCTTTCTGTGTTCTTTGAATCTATTTAAAAATAAAATCCCCCCAACCTGAAACGATTGTAAGTCAAAACCAATATTTCGAATGAATTTTGTCTTTAACCTTTTCTTATTTGAGAGGCTCTTTCGTCCGTCCACTTTTCTCGTAACATGAGCCAACTTGTAAAGTTCAAACAAAAGTTGATGCCCCTGCATTTTAGTTTTCAATGCAAATATATATGAAATATCTTAATGCTTCATTTGTTTTACGGAAAACATTTTTCGATGTTTGGTTCATTTTGAAAAATGAGTTAATGTAAAACTTATGCTTAAATTTAGGAAAAATGATTTTCTTTTTAAAAAACCAATTTTTTTCAAAATATGACTAGATATCAATCCTTTGACTTGAAACTTCATACATAGATTAAAAAAAAAAAAAAAGCATCCCTATAGCTAGAACCTAGGCATTCAGGATTAGTCTTCAACTTCTAAAATTCAAACAAAAGTTGATGCCTCGACATTTTAGTTTTTCAACACAAATATATATGAAGTATGTTAACGCTTTCTTTGTTTTATGGAAAATGCTTTTCGATGTTTGATTCATTTTGAAAAATGAGTTAATGGAAAACTTATACTTAAATTCAAAAAAAAAAAAATCATTTTCTTTTTAAAAAAATCAAAAATTAATTTTCAAAATATGACTAGATATCAATATTTAGACCTAAAACTTTACACGTAGTCATAAAAACCATCACTGATAGCTAAGTCCTCAACATTCAGGATTAGGTCTTCAACTCCCGGGTTTGGGGTTCGGGTCCATCAAGGCCAAGCTCGTGACCTTAATGCTCATGTCAAGATCCCGGCACTTGCACCTAGGTCCAACACTTGTCTTCCGGGTCCCATCGGTCAAGCTCGAAGCCTGATGATTCGGGACCCAGGCTGGACACAGGTCCCAAGGCCGAGCTTGGGATCTCGATATTTAAGTTTAGATCCCCAACACTTGGGCCTAGGTTCATGAAGGCCGTCACACGGGTCCATTGAGGTTGGGCTTGTTGGTTGGGTCCACCTTCATTTAGGCCCAACCATCATTAAATAAATAAATAAACAAGAAGAAAAGAAAAGAACAAAAGAAATGGAAGTGGTGGTCAACTGGTCATGTAGGTGTGTGTCCAAAAAGTGAAGAGAAGAGAGAAAAACAAAAACTACCAAAGCAAAGGAGAAGAGAAGAAAAGAAGAGGGCTGCAACTTTGTAGCTCCGATTCAAATGTCAAATATTGATAGAATCGGCTCAAATTTTAGTATGTTGTTTGTGAGACCAAGGGCTACAAGTTGATGGTTTTTTTTTTTTATCAAGAAACGCCTCCGAATTCTCTAGTTCCGGTTAAGGTTTTCTTGTTTCAAACTTATTCATCCACCTATGTGGTGAGAAAAATATAATTGTAATGTTGATGTTAAGCCATTAATATGTGACTAGAGAATAATATTTTGTGTATCCTACCATTCTTGGTTATTTGTGAATGTTTTGGGGTGGTCTGTGGCTTTTCCTGCATTGGGTTTTTCATGTTAAATCCTTAGTGTTGTTATTTGCTTTGTCTACTTATTATTTCGGTATTATATTTATATATTGTGAGGCTATACATTACTAGTTGTTGCTGGGGGTTTAAGAGAATTTTAGTTGATTTAGTTTCGAGGAGAAATTGATCCTAGATTGAGTTTAATTTTGTGGTGAATTGTGTCCCTAGATTCTCCCCAACAGGGCTTGGGACCTAGATGCGCATGCCTCGATTCTTGGCACTCAAGTCGGGGTCCATCTAGGCCTAATTAGAGACTGTAGTGCCCGTACCTAATTCCCTGATAGCAAATGCATAAGTTACTAGCACCAAAATATTTTATGTTTATTTAGATTTAATTTTTTATACCAAATGACAAAAATATTTTTGTAGTTCATTTTCAGGTTTCTGCCAAACATTGAAAAATATTATCATTTTCCTAAAAATTGACTTTCTAAAATATATTTTCCTGAGATATGACATTTTTTTTTCCGAAACAAACAAAACCTAAGTTTACAAGCTCCAACTGCCCCATATATGTAACAATAATAGATATGGTAAAAAAAAAAAAAAACAGAAAACCATAGTACAAATCATGGCATTAAAGGAATTGGGCCTCACGAACTTCTTAGGTGGGTCTTCTGGGTTGTTAACGTCAAGGCCTACCTTGGCAATAAAGGGCCAACAAAATAAACAAAGAAAAGGAGAAAGAGCCAGCTCACCATCACGTACGCAATCACAAACGGGAAATTTGGGTTGCTTACATCCTCTAAATGAGTTAGAGATTTATGATGCATCATATTGTCTGAACTTTGCATGTAAAAAGCGGATTTCTCTATGAATAATTGATAAAAGTGATGCAACATATGTCTTCTTTTTTTCACTTTAAAAGCATATATATCCACAACATGTTAACATGATCAAATAAACCCTCATAGACAGGAGTTATATTAACCACATGAAGATAGGTAGATGCATTTTTCCTTCTGATTCTGTTCACATAATATAATAGAAAGAAACCACACCAACATGCACGGTACTCATTCATAAAGACGAGGATCAGAGAACCTCAGCGAAGGAATAGCCACTAGCGGGATTTTCTTTTTCAAGACGATCCCAAATTGCTCTCTTAGATCCATCTTCTCTCCCTCGGGTAGCTTCCAGTCAAATGAATGCAAGAGCGTGGCGAGCGAGTATAGCACCATCCTCTCGGCCATCGCTATCCCTGCGCATATTCTTCTCCCAGACCCAAAGGGAAGTAATTGAAGTCGTTCCCACTATAATCGCCCTTATCGTGCAAAAACCTCTTGGGATTGAACTCTAGCGGGTCGCTCCATATGGAAGGGTCCCTATGTATCGCCCACACGTTGACAAAGACCCGAGAGCCCTTTGGGACCGTGTAGCCTCCAACGGTGCAAGTCGCGCTTGGGCAGTGGGGGACCAGCAAGGAAGCGCCGGGTGCAATCTCAGTGACTCTTTCATGACGGCGTGTAAGTAAGGCAGCCTAGGAATGTGAGATTCTTCTACTATATTGTCTTTGCCAACCACAATTTCCAATTCATTTTGGATATTTCTTAGAACACTAGGTTTGTTCATGATCTCAGCCATGGCAAACTCAACTGTATTGGAGGATGTGTCTGTTCCACCAACCACCATATCCTGTCAAAGTAATTTAATTACACGTAATTTTCAATGGAACCGTCCTCAAGAGAAATTGAAGTCAAGGAGAAGAATTTATAAGCAGGCAAGCATGAGTTAGGATTATGAAACTAATTTTTTAGGGTAAAAAGCTAAGTCATTTCAATTTTCTTTCAGTTGTTGTTTGTTGAACTAGACTTGTGGCAAATAGCAGTAGAGTCGAGACCCATCAAATTGCCCCTTTACAAATGGTCAGCAGTGAAACCGTGCCCCAAATTCAAGCCTTAGTGCCATTTTGCACGCACAACGATCAAAATAAATAGCTAGGATGGAGGGTTTCATAAGTCAATGATATGACACCAAACACGCAACAGAGGAAAATTGTTGAGAGGTTGGAAGAGAGGGCAACTCATGTTATTGCACGTTCTCATGTTCGTCTCGTTTAATGCGATTGAAAATTTAACTTTACTTCTGTACAATAACAAAATCAATTTATGTTCAAAACGGATCAAAACATGCTAGGTCATATAGTTTGGAAACATGTTACGGTGTTGTGTCAGAAAATTATTACTGTCACGTGGAAAAGGGTTATAGGGTTGGACTTCTAGGAGGGAAAGTACAGCTATGTCACTAAATGGACTTAGAGAGATTGAGTCGCACACTGTAAACGCTTGATCTTACATAAATTGTGGTGATGGCTGAATAAGATTGCATAATTGGGAAATATAGGATTTATCAGTACCAAATCAATATAACCCTACCAAAAAAAAAAAAAAAAAAAAAACTAAAATAAACCCCTTATTGATAAGTGTGCTAGGTCAAGTGTGCATTAATCATTTTCATTTTTTTGGTCAGAGTGCATTCTCATATTGTAAATTCTCGATATATTATAGGGTTACTCTCTCTCTCTAAAAAGAATTAAAATAAAACCCTATATTGATAAGCGTGCCGAGGCCAAGTGTGCATTATCATATTGTATTGATATATCATGGGGTGCCCATCTGAGGGACAATTTACTTATTGACAAATTAGCACTCTTTGTATCCAAAGACGCAAGGTACTAACATCCTGTCACCTCTGGTATGATCGTAGATGCTGCTAAAATTTTAGAATAAAAAGACCGAAAAACATGCAAAATATAAATGTGTCAGTTTCAAACTACATAAGAACTGCAGCTTAAATCTGACCCTTTTATGTAAATGAAATATCATGACCAATGATTAAACTGATCAAAAGAAATCGATAATCTGGTTGGCTAAACAAACCCCAAGTCAACATAAACCTTAGGCCTGCCTATGAGTCGAAATATTCATCTTCCAACGATGAAAGCAAAAGGATCGTGCTCTTTTTCTTCCATTTTTTTTTTTTTTTCAAATGACCATTTCCCTCAATGGTCACTTGAAAGAACCTTTTCATATGAACTACTCCTGAGATGGACAGCACCTTTTCATATGAACTACTCCTGAGATGGACAGCACATATCACATGGCAGCTTCTTTGTTTCACAATCTAGAGGCATGATAACAAATACCCGACTATTTAAAGGCTTATAAAATATTTTATGAATCTCATAAACAGATTAAATTCAGATCTTCACGCATGCAAACGAACTTAACTCAAAGCAATTTACATTCTGTTGGTGAGGTTTAAATAGGAAACCTCAATTCCTGAACCTAAATCCCTTGACAACCTAACCAACTGGACCAACCCTAAAAGATCTAGATGACCCTCTTCACCCACTAGACTTCGTAGATTCTATTTATGAGTACAGAAAATTTGCCTTTCGATACCATAAGATCAATAACATCACATTGTTATCACTATCTTGTCCTTTGAGTCCTCATCATGACTGAAAATAAACTGGTAGCCAGAGTCAATAAGTTTAACTGTTACTCGAAACTTAATACTAGACATCTAGAAGAGGAAGCGTGAGCACTCATTTGGATAATCCCTACACATATCTCGATATTTAGCTCAAGCATGGGAAATCGATTATTACTGTAAGTATATTTTTTGTTAATTAAAACTTCTAAGCCGGTTGCATGCCATCTACCGAAATGTCAAGGACATTCCGATTAATTTATGGAACTAAATTATAAAGCAACATGACAAATTGAAAATTATCACTCAAAAAGAAATAGTCATCGTGATCCACGCAAAATTTGTCTTCTTCGAACATTAATATTACTAAAAAAAAAAAAAGAATAAAGTATAAGTAAGCTTTGCCAATAATATAAGGAGACTAAGAAAAACTCACCATGAGAAGAGCTTTGAGGCCAGTCATTGTTAGAGGGGTCTTGGCATCTTCCTCATCCTTCAACTTTAATAGAAACTGCAAGAAATCTTGACACTCGCTTCCGCCTTCTCTCTCTATTTTCAACCTTTGCTGAATCATCTTCTCAAAAATTCCATCGAACCGTTTCACCAACCCCTTCATTTGCCTCTCTATCCCTTGCAAATCGAATCGGGCCAGACTGGGATAAAAGTCCGAAATGTTCGGCTTGGCAAGAAGCTCTGTCATATCCGATACCACCTATTTAGGGAAAAGGTAAAAAAGAAAGAAATCACAGAATCGACATCCAAATTTTTATCAATGACAAGCCAAAAATCTAATAGAAAAATAATAAATATTATCCTGAAGATATATTTTGAACTTAAATAAGAAAAAACTGAACGATTAAGCACACAATTCTTGCAACAAGCGCAAGAAATAGAACTGATCATAAATCTTGATGATTAACTGGCTTAGTGGGTTGCTTACTGCCCTACCTAAATGGAAACAAAGAGCACGCTCGAGCAAACTTTAGCGACACCAACTAATTATAATTTATAAACCCAATCCAGCCTAATTCGAAGAAATTATAATCATGTTCCACTATAGTTTGGTCTAGAAAATAACTTATTCGCAACCCTATAGTCCCAAAAATGGATCACCTTTAACATAAAATAAGAAAGAGCCGAATCTTTTATTTAGTTTGTTTTCTTTGTTAGTGAGAAAACAGTAGTCATAACATGAAAAGCGGTTGTATCCAGCTTTGATTAGATTAGCAGCTTTAAACACTCGACCGAAAAATTGGCCAGCAAAATGTTGCTTATGCTGACAGCGGGATACTCTACTTGTTTGTGGAAAAAGACAGAGAGAAATACTATCCAGTTGTCATTATCACTAACTAACCTGCCTGAAATCAGCACCCACGCGCTCTCGCTCCTCGACCTGCAACGTCCCACCCCACAACATGCTCGTGATCACGTTGAGTACCGTCAAGAACATCAGCTCGCCAACGTTCACCGGTGACCCGGCCTGGCTGCGGAAGTACCCGACCACCTTTCGGACCTCACTCCGCCGGAGCTCGTAGACGGAGTCCAGCGTGTGGTTGCTCAGCATCTTGAGCACGCACACCTTCCGAAGCATCCTCCACTCGGGCCCGTACGGGGTCCACACGATGTCGGAGCCGCCGTAGGTCGCGGTCCTCCCGGCAATGGGCACGTCGCGGTTGGCGAACATGACGTCGTTATCCTTGAGAACCTCGCGGGCGGTGGCCGGGGACGTCACGACGATGCCGAGCTTCTTGCCGAGCTGGAGCTTCAGGACCGGGCCGTACGTCCTCGCGAGGGCGGCGAAGTAGGTGTGGAGCTCCGGGTCGAGGAATGGCAGATTCCCGACGAGGGGGAGGCCCGCCGGTCCCGGGGGCAGCGACAGCGAGGTTTTCTTCTGGGCGAGACGAAGCCATGCCCAATAGCTGATTGCGAAAATGCTTGAGAGAAGGAGAAGTACGTGTGGCTGCGAGAGATCGTTCAACGAAAGAGAAGATTGGACATCGTGGAGAAGGGGATGGGACATGGTGGGGGACAGAATGACTACTAAGTGCGCTCGACTAACGTGGCTCACTTCCCAATATATAGGGGAAGTGGACATCAAAAGTGGCAATTAAGATTAGAAATTATTTGATGCATCTCATGGGTCAAACACTATACATGGCAAGAACGTGAGACGGATCTTAGAGAGTCAATTAAGATGTGTATAATAATCATTTTATTTTTATTTTAAAATTATTTCATATTTAAAATTTATTTCTAGAAGAAAATTCCATTTAGTAAAATTATTTTATTTTTATTTTTAGAATAGATTTCTACTTTAAAAACAGAAATATAAGAAATAAAAATTTTATTCTTTTCTATTTCTATAACAGAAATGAAAAATAAAAATTATTCCTATCATTTGTCATCGCAACCAATCGGTTGCCCATCTGTTATTGTCGACCGCCGTTCGTCGTCCGTTGCTGCCACTCTCCTCTCTTGGCCGTCAATCACTATCTAACGATGGCTGAAGATTAATCGTTGGCCACTGTCAATTGCCGATCATCGAACACCGGCCGTCGTCAGAAATGAGAAATTTTATATCGTTATCAAACAAATTTCTATTTCGAGAATAAAAATTTTGTATCATTGATCAAATGCGTATTTTTACTTCAAAACTCATCCATCAATATAAATAAAAATAATAATTCTCTCCCAAAAATCAATTTATGGCCAGAATTATTGTTCTTCGAGCCCTTAATGTCTCCTTTCTCTCTCACCGTTACTCTATTTCCTCCCCTCCCTTACTGACAACTCTCTCTCTCTTCCTCCCTACTTCTCTTTTGTCTTTTCTTTCCTCTTTCGTCGGCCATGGCTCGGGCTCGGGTCCTAGCCTCATGCCCGCTTCAGGTCGAGGAGGGACGGCACGCCGCCGCCGGACGCGACGATGAGGGGGGCGATTCGGCGCAAGTTCCCGAGGTTTGGGAGCGTGGAGACTGGGTCAAGCTACGTTTGCGATGAGATGGCGATCTAAGGGGATTCGTAGCGATTTCGCAGGAGATATCAAGCCGCCGTCGGCCGCCTTGTGCGTTTGCTGTTGAGTTGGCTAAGCTCGATAGCACCCTGAATTTGTGATCCACCGTCCCCACTCAATAGGGCTTCATGGACAAATTCCTCCATTCCTCTCTCTCTCTCGATCTAGCAGCCATGGACGGGAGTTTAAAGCTCGGGCCACCATGGCCTTGAGCTCAAAGCTCAAGTGGCCATTGCCACGAGCTTGAGGCCGAGCTCGAAACTCGAGCGGCCAAAGCTATCCCAAGCCCTGGGTTCGAGGACGAGCTCCATGGCCAAAGCGGCCATGAGCCTTGAGCTCGAACTTGAGCCACGGCAGACGCGGGGGTAAGAAAAGAGAAGTAGAGAGGAAGAGAGAGAGAGAGAGAGAGAAAAGAGTCATGGTCAGTGACAGATGACAGAAGAGAGAGTAACGCGAGACAGAGAATGGAGGCATTAATTGACAAGTGGACCCATCTTAAAGAAAAGACAAAAGACACGTAGAAAGGAAGAAAGAGAGAGTGACGGAGAAGGCAGGCATTAATTGACAAGTGGGACCATCTTGCCGATAGAATAGTTAAGTTTTTGTCGATAATGTAGAATATGAAATCTACTTAATATTTTCTCGATGGATGGAAGATTGGGTTGAGATCGGTTAACGTAAGGATGCCAAATCAATAAATCGAAACTGGTTGGATATATAGATTTTTAGTCAATAATTGAATAGAAGAAGGGATAGATTTTTTATTTAATAATCTTTGATCGAAGTCAAGGTTATTATTTTAAAAGAGAGAAAAGAAAATTTAATTGATAAATTGTTGACTATCAAATCTCTGAACGACAAGGTCCACCCCGGCTTTTTGTCCTACATCCTAGCGAACAAAAGTTTTACATTTGAAATTGCCAAATCAATTATAAATTTATTATACGAATGCTTATTCAATTATAATTTTTTTTTTATTTTATCAAGTTTGTCCTAGATCTTTACACCAATTCAAATGTAATTTCTCCTATCAATTGCTACAAGGACTCTTTAATGTGGCAGTCTACGATAGATTAACGACCATTACCATGTCACGTCAACAATTTCAAATTAAAATTAACCAAGATAATTATATTGGAATTTCATTGAAAGGTTTAGGATTATATTTACAAATTTTTTTATATTCGTACAATAAATTTAGCACTGATTTGATAATCATTCTCTTATATGTGTGCCCTAAATTTTATTAATTGGTAGAACAATTTCACGAGCGAGTGTATTATGAAGCCAAACGCTTGGATAATCGGAACAATTCCTTAGAAATATATGCAATTACAAGATGCAACCAGCCTTTGGCCAAAGATTTGGGGGGTTTTTGTGTGATATATTGCAAGAGGGAAAAGAAAATCAAAAAGTGGAAAACATGTCGATAAAACAATTAGTTGACTTAATACAGGAATCAATTTTAGGTAAGTGATTGCGAGAGAGGCAGTACCAACTTCCGCATACGACATCAGAATAATGATGCTCTTGCAACTCTTCTCAGAGATGCTTACGACTTTGAGGTGTCCCTTTGCGGGTGTGTACATCCTAGAGCGGATCCGGGAACCCCTAGTCCATGGCCACACCCCGAGATGGCGAGGTCTTGCCGGCCACTTCTTTCCGAAAGAGTACGACAGATCAGCCACTCGATTAGGCAACACCGAAATGCATGTATAAGTACGATTCCATTTCTCGGTGGTTGTGAACATAGTGAGATCGTCGTATCCAGTTAGCATTATTTTATCGGAATCTATAGACGTGTCTTCTCATCTTGCTACTTGTCTGCTGATTCCAATGAACATCATTGGGTGAACCGAGCGCATACAAGTCCAATACATCTCAATCCTTGGATCATGTTAACCCTATGTGAGCTCATCAAAATCAAATGCTTTTCTTATTTAATCATAAAAATCTTGACAATTTGTTAATTTATTCATTCCAATCAATTTTAACTAAAAAGTACTAACATAGATTGTTTTACGTAATATGATCGGCGCTAAAACGATCAACGCTAACATAAATAATTTTTTTTTTTATATTTCTTTAAAAATTGTCAATGTTTTTATTTATTTTATTGTTTCATTTTTCTTTCCCTTTAATTCCAACTCTTGGCCGCAGAGTGTGTGGAGGTTGTCGGCCGACCCTCCCCAACCACATGTGAGGGGCTGAGTTATCATACGAGTTTGTTATATTGAATAAATTAATCATAAATAGATTTAAAATAGTAAATCTAAAAAATAATATGGGTGTTAATGGATTCACTACTTACTTACTCCCAATCCACCTATATGATTTTCCCTTCACTCTCCCACACTCTCACTTGATCTAACATGCATTCACTCCATGCTCTTATAGCAATTTAGTTATGAGTTTTTCTAGATTAAGTTAAGTACAGAAGAGTTTTAACAATATGAGTCTAGTTAAGTATGTGTCCAGTTGGATATGAATGTAAATTTATATAAAATGAAAATAGGTCACATTGGTCAATTTGAAGCATCCTCCACTTGGGCCTGTACAAGGTCCAAACGATGTAAGAGCTGCCATAGGATGCGGTCTTCTCGCTATGGACATGTCGCGGTTGGAAAACGTTATGTCGCTATTCTTTAGCACCCCGCAATCGGTGGCCGGCAACATCACAGATACACCAAGCTGGAGCTCCAAGACTGGGTGGTACATCCTTGCGGGGGTGGTGAAGTAGGCGCGGAGCTGATCGATGGAGGGAAAATTCCCGACGAGCAGGAGGCCCGCAGGTCCGGGCAGCCGCAACCGCTAGTTTTTCTTCTCGGCAGAACGACGCCATGCCCACCAGCTAATTGCGAAAATGCCTGAGGGGAGAAGAATTAAGTGCGGTAGCGAGAAATCGTGCCACAAAACAGAAGATTGGAGATTGTGGAGAAGTGGATGGGATATGGTGGGGGACATTGTTAATTATGAGCGCGATCGATCACGTGGCTCGTATTCAAATAAGTAGTGAAGGGAGATGCACTTTTGTGGGCATTGAAAGTTGCATTTGAGATAACATTTTAAGAAAAAAATAGAAAAAAGGACATATTTTTATTGACGTTGAACCCGTTAGTCACGTTATTTCGACCGACGCCAAGATTTTACACGAGTAACTATTGAGTGATAAGCCGTTCAATTTCAAGCTTTAATGGAGTGCTATATTTTATGTATGGATTATTAGAGAATCCATGTATATAATTTAAGAATCGATCTAAAAATCCCTAGAAACAGATTCGTTAGCTAAATTCCAGATAGAAGTCACATGCAAGCTTTGGTGAAAGGGACAGAGATCTCGATTGGGCATGGGCATAGAGAGTGTGTGTGGAGACAAAAGTTTGGTTGTCCTTTGACCCGCATGTGGCTGTTGGTATATTCCATTTCGTTCACCCGGTTGTTCTACATAAGTATCTCAAATGAATTCTGAACAAAGAACCACAAAAATATCAATTATACGGCCGCACGCCATCCCGATGATTCAATTGTATCAGCTTCACATGAGACCTACTTAACCTAACTGTTTTTTTTTTGTCAGTAACCTAACAGTTTGGATGTTGTGTTGGACATATACCGAATGCTTAAATTATGTCAGTTAAGTGAAATTGTGCTATTTTGTTTTCTCAACGTAATCCAAGACTTGGACATTAGTGGCATTTTTCTCTCTCTCTCATTTTCACACATTTTTCTTCTTCAATCTTCATGGAGGGAAGGGTTTGAGTTAGATCTCTTTCTCCCCTCCCTTTTTCCTTTTTCTTTGGTTGATTTGGTTATCTATTACTTTTTCTTGCTTTTCTCCCGTTTTGAGGAGTTTTTCTCTTCTAATCTAATCGAGATTTAGAAGTTTATCAATCCTATTTCGAGGAGACTTCTATCCCAATCTAGTCAAAATTTGGGGTTTTTTGCATGTATAATTTCGAGAGTTCACTTTCCACAGGTTTCATTGGTGTACAAGTCCAATTTCGAAGGAGATTAAAGAAGCTCCATGAAGATTTCTCTCTCATAGGTATTAGATCTGTGCACATTCAATTTTGTTACTCGAAATGGCAATAAAGTTGGGGATGCCAAACATAGTTGCGCATTATTGAAAGGCAAAGACATAGTAACAGATAAAAATCTCGGTGTGTGCCATTTATTGAAGATGGATTCGGAGATTGGCTGCCGATTTCGATTTGAAGAAATCACATATCTACTTCTCGAGCATTTTATCTCTAATTCTGTTATGATGATTCATCTTCTTATTTGAAGCTTGTTTTATTTTGGATTTATCAAGAATTTATCTTGATTTACGGTTTGACTGCATTCCTTTATTGTGTATCCATAGAAATGAATGGATTGTTCCTTTGAAAAAAAAGACTTGATTGAATTTCTTTTCTTTTTTTCTTTTTTTTACGGCCAATTGAACTTGATAGGGCCAGAGAGGACGACCTTGCATTGAGACTTCTAAAGGGTTTGCCGGCCACTTTTTCTTCGAAAGAATATGACTGATCAATGACATGATTCAGCAAAACCAAATGTATAAATAAATATGATTGATTACTCGGGGGATCATATCCTTTAGCATCATTTCTTCGACAGCCATACATGAGTGCCTTTTATATCTCGCTACGTGTCCACTAATTCTAGGAGACATTATCGGGTGCATCAAGTGCATACGAGCCCGGTGCACTCCATTCCATATAGCACGTGAGTCCTATTTGAAGCCCGCCAAAATCAAAGGTTATTACTTATTGGGTTCACATGCAACCCAGAGCACCTAAATTATTTCCTAATTTCACATAGTATGGAGGTTACTCGATTCACGTAACTTTTGCTAGACAACACGTGGTTATGTGAATTAAATATGTGTACCTTTTTTTTTTTTTTTTTTTAGTCGGTCTCTACTCTAATCCTACTCTAATACTCACTCGACTTTCGCTCGCTCGCGCGGGCGTGGGAAAAACCTACGTCCGAAATGAAACCGTCCCCACCCCCAATCCTCGAGAATGTGGGGATTTGAACCCCCACCTCCCCCTTCCAAGTAGAAAAGGTGGCCACTGGGGCGAACCCCCAGTGGTTAAATATATATGTGTACCTTGGATAATTTAAAGTTTAGTTGAACAATAATATCTAGCCAGTGCTTAAAAGCCCAACACATATTTATCAGATAAGTCACACATGAGGCTCACATTATCCAATTTATTTATTTTTTATTTATTGGCACCAAAGAATGTCTAAGTCTTCTATCGTCAACTCAGTTAGCAAAGACCAAGTTAGATGCGATAGAGACAAAATTTGTTAATTGTCGAAAGCTCCTAGTTGGCAAACTCAATTGGCCAAGAAGAAAAGTAGTTTTAGCCGATAGAGAATATGAATGAAAATAATCAAATCTTAGAGTGGAATGTGAACAAATGAAGATCGAAAAAACCACATTTGATGTAACCTTGGACGGAGGGAGTTTGAAATAACCGCTTGATGTTGGAGCCGATGATTTCAAATTCAACCGATAAAGGGGCATTTGTAAAGGTGTAAACTCAACGCAACCGTCAAGTAGTGGAGCCAAGAAGTCCAGAAGCAACTAATAGTGACAATTGTGGGGAAGTGGAGAAAACGCAACCATCAAAGTAGTGAGGCAATTTAATTCTGGGTAACTAACCCCGCATGGGAATTGCTAGATGGTAAGTATAAATGCTTGAATTTCAGTTTGTACGAATCAACGCCAATCAATCAAAAAATACCAGCTGTTCAATTTTACTTTCAGTTTATCTTTACATTCCAATATCTTTACATGATTGGCAACAATTCTTCACAGCTTCAATACCTTTAATTTTCTCGTTGTTTAGATTTCCTATCCAATAATCAACAATAGAAAAAACACTATCAAGACTTTTGTTAGTTCACATTTATCCATATTTCATCAGACACTTTTTTAGTGAAACAATACTCATGTGAACTGAGATCATGCGATAGCAAACCGAATTTAAATGGTTCTGCAAGGCACTTGCCATTCGATTGAGTGGTAAAGAAGTATTTGGCTTCCTGCAAGCAAGAAGGGAATTCATTTGTGTGGGTTCATAACCTTGTTGGATGCAATAGTTTTTCAGTACATTCTCAAAGAAAGAGAGAGAGAAGAGAGAACGCATATGGATAAGGACCAAGCCCCATATCGTCTAGCTCTAGGTGTGCACAAGTAAGTTTTGCATGCACTTTACTACTAAAGGTACATTTAGTAATCATTCTATTCCTGAGAATAATTTCTATTTAGAAATATTTTTTTCAGATTTTATTCCTTGGACGAGTTTTTAAATATTTGAAAGTGTTTGATAACTATTCAAAATTTATATTCCCGAGATATAAATGTATTTGGTACCACCCTCAAATTTTGTTATGACTTAACATTTCTTTAAAAACTTAGTAATTTTATTATACTTTTCTTTTCTTCTTTTTCTTTTCCTTTTTATTTCTTCTTCTTCTTCTTGCTTTAGTTGGTTGCCAACCTCAACCTTGGCTAGCGAACTCGTCGGAGTGTCGTTGACCTTCGATGAAGCCAAGCCTTGTCAACTCGACTGTGAGGTCAGCCTCACCACAGCCATGCGATGCCTGCCTCACAGTGGCCCGGTGAGGTCGACCTCGCCCAGTCGGCAAGATCGGTGACCCGTGAAAGGAGGAAGAAGAATAAGAAGAAAGTGGTCTCGATTTTGGAGTTGTTCCTGAAAATAAAAATAAAAAAACTTTTTTTTTACTTCTTTATTTTATTTCAGATCTATTTTCGAAAACCAAAAAGTTATCAAATGGATTTATGTTTTTTTATTTTTTTTTATTTCTAGAAATAAAAGAATAGAATCAAACATTGTTTGGCCGGTTATTAAACAATGCCTAATTCTCTTATTCATGACCTTGTCTCATTGATTCTCTCATCGTATGCAGCTAGAATTTCATCTTTGGCTTCGTGAGCATTTCGTGCACTTTACCTTTGTTCTTCAAATTTGTGAGTTTGTCTCACTGATTCTATAAACTTGTTTTCAGTCTGTCGTTCACTGACATGAGAAAAAAGGAAAATCTCAGCATACTCCGCACGGTCGAGTGCAAGTTGAATCGTGGTACAAGTTGGACCAGCCTACGTGGCTATGTTAGTAGGGAAAAATCTTCGAAACCCTATCTTGAGTATGGCCCGGCCACAGCAACTAGTCAACCTTGGGAAGTCAAGCGTCAGCCGAATTATTGCTGATATGATATGGGGATTTGGATGAGGATGCATGTATAATTTTGTGGAAAAAGTCGAGATTTATGCTGTGTTGTGACTATATAGATATTCTGATTTTCTGTATACCACTTGAAATAAATATCGACATCAGATTGGTATAGAATTTATTCAGACTAAAGAATATTTTTAATGAAACTCCGAGATGAATAATTGAATGAAATTCCTTTAAATACAAAATAATTAGAGTTTAGATAAGAAAAGTTAGCTAGTTTTACAAAAATAAAATCTCATAATCTCAGTCCACTGTGTCCATTATGTATTTCATACATATTAGTGTTGTGATCAAAATTTCGAGTGCACCACCTAGGGTTTGGCTAATGGCTTACTAAGCCTAAACTTAGCTCGGGCTCTCCCAATTACCAATTTGCGACAAATGATTTTTTAGTTAGGAGTCGCCACTAATCTATTTTTGGTGGGTCGATTAGAAACCCAAGTAAAATAATTGGAGATTTACTTTACTTCTACGAACCGGAGATTTGTGAGTTTGGAGACTTAGTTACCCTAGATTTCTCTAACGCCCTTTCAGTACCTTTCTCTTTTATTTTGAAAAAATAAAAAATGTTTGGTAGACAGCTTGAATTAATTTTGATTTATCTCCCTAACATGTGAGGTTATTATGCGAGTGCACAAACCACCAATTTAACACCCAAACAAAACAATGAATAAATTGCAGGACTTACCTCATGGCATCGAAAGAATCTGCGGTGTTAGATCAGAATTCACATCAACAGTTCTAGATATGATTTCTAATTAACACGCAATTACCTTTTTTTTTTTTCACTTATATAATGATAATCATGCTTTTATGCAATGCATGCTATTAATCTAACATGAAGTGATGTGACATGGCAATATGACCTAAGTTATATGATGCAAGTGAAATATGAGCATGTAGCCTATCATAGAGAATGAAATTAATTTATTTAAAGGCAATTTTTTTGGTATTTTCCATGAAATTCGAAATTAGAAAATTGCAAAAATTGTCTATCCAAATTAAGATATCATCCAACTTATATTAATATTTAGATTAGGTCAAATCTTAATTTAAACTAGGATGTTATCCCTAACCTAAAATGCAATCTATCTAGGAAAAAAAAATCTAAACTTAGAAGTTAAACATGCAATCTTATCCTAATATGCAATGACATGCAAAGAATGCCCTAATTTTAGTTTTTTCTTTTCTTTTTTTTTTTCTACGAAATTCGAAATTAAAATTGACACATAATTAAACGTGTAATTTTTTTTTTTTTTTAAAAATAACATCTTAAATGAATGCATTTTTTTGGATTTTCATTTTTTCAAAAATTTGGAATAAATAAATTCCCTATGCAAAATAACCCTAAAACAATAAACCTAATCTAACTCAAAATTTTTGGATTTTCTTTTACGAAAGCAAAATCGATCAAACGACACAACAGCAAATTCGGCAAGATAAGATCGATATCCATAAATTGACAAATCATATTCCGCACATGGGATCGGATTGGTCAATTTTAAACAAAATCGCGAATCGAATCTCGAGCATGAGATCGGATTGGCGATTTTCCATGCGATTGCGAGTCGAATTTCGAGCGCAAAATCAGACTATCAATCGTAATTAGGAATTAATCTCCAATTTAAAATGCTACTCGAGTTAAGAATACCAATCGAGGATTTCGTACGAGATAGCGATTTCATAAATTAGGCAATAAAAATATATGAAGATCAATTTGATGAAAATTATTACCTAAATTGCAATATCGCTTGGATACCGTTTTCAAACTCAGACAACAAATCATGCGAATTACAGTGGGTGATCGGCTCACCACAACGGCTGCTCGTGTTGGTGGGGACTTCTTGGCTCAAGTCAGTAAGTGACCGGCAAAATTCATGACACGGCCGTCAAGGGTGAGGCAAGGACAAGCGACAATGGGCAAACTCGGGCAACGACGAGAGCAGAAGGCCTTTGGGATAATTGGGGCTCCTTGGTGCATGGACAATCACTAGAAAACCTGCGCAAAGAAGAGCATAACAAACTCTTTGAATCGAAGTGCGCTGAGAAACAAAGTAAAAATAATTTGCTGGTTTTTGCTGAGGAGCTTGCGGGCTTGTTCACTCAATCTGTAGGTATTGGCATCGAGGCTTCACAGATTACAGGTGATGACTCGGCCCTGCCTACAAAAACGGAGAGGACGGCCGCTGTGCCTTCGAGGATCACGTCTCACCCAGGGGATTCTCGACCACGCAAAGAGAGAGAGCAAAGGGGGTCGACGATATTTGGCCGTGACCTCTCCTTCTTGCTTCTCTCTTTATTTCTCACGTGTCTCTCAATGTGGCCGTATGTGTATTCTATGAAGCCCACCTCAATGTGGCCTCCCCCCTAAAAGTTTTCTTCCTGGTTAGTGGGTAGTCGACAGAAAATAAATAAATAAATAAAAACTCAAATTGAAGGCATGACTCTGAAGCGATTCATGGGATCATGGCGGTGGCTCGTGATTGAAGGACAATGGATCGAACGGTGGTGCTCGGTCATGGAAGGTCGGGGCTAGTAAACGGTGCAGGGCCTTCTCGGTTCAGAACAAATCAGTAACGCAGGGACGGCGTCAACGAGGCAACAACTGGACAACAGATCGACGCGTGGTCTCAGTGCAGCAGCATTGGTGTCATTGGGACAGAGCAACAATGTTGTCGTTGCAGCGATGTGAGCAACACATCAAGGAAACAACAACTGCGTTGTCTCAGTGGAAGTGCAGCAAGCTGTCGAGGCTCGCGGTAATAATGCTGGAACCAATGCAGCGGCCGTTGGAATCGCTGGATGAGACACCGGAAAGCTACGGAGTGGGCGAGGACTGGCTTCGTTGATGTTGGTCTCGGAAAAGCGGCGTCCCAGATGTGAGTGAATTAATCTCCACAAATCACCACTCACAATTCCTCTTTAATTCCTTATTTTTTATTCCTCCGCTCACTAATGGCGTCTCAATGCTTCATGCCCTCCTTCTCTCTCTGGATTGTCTCTTGCAAAGTGAAGGCACGCCAATCAAGAACGTTATGATGAAGGTGCCCAAGCCAACAACGTGAGATGCAACCCAATACACGGTTGTGTATCTCCACCGTGTGGCCTCCCTCTTACGAAGTGATAAAAAAGAAGTCTCCCGAAGAAAATAAAATCCCTACGAAGTGATGAAAAGAAATGCCCCCTTGTGCGGCGGTATATTCAATGTGTGTGGCCTCCCCAAAACCCTAGGTGAACGACATTTTATAGGCCAAGGATTAGGGTTTTAATTTTTCAAATCAATATCCACGAAGATTTCTTTTCCGAACACAATATTTGTTTTTGATACGATTTAGGATTGCAATTTTCTCAAATTTCAAATCTTGCAAAGATGAGCTCGCAATATTTTTCGTCACACTCGCCCTATCCAAAGATATTGAAAAATCCCAACACATCCCGGAAAAATTTTAAATCTCTATTTTTTTACGAGATAATTTTCAATTATTAAAAAAACGAGCTTGGGCCAATTTGCTCCCTTCGTGGGCTTAGTTCAGCCTGACAATTTAAAGCTCAGAACCACCAATTCAAACCCATCTGCCTTTCGCCCAATGCAAATGCAATAAAAATGCTCTTAAAACTATACACTATGCAACTTAATTCAATTTTTTTTTTTTGGTTAAAAATTAATCCCTAATTTTTCAATGCAATAAATAAATAACTAGGGTCGCCAAAATTTAGGTGTCAACAATTAATAATTGAGTTCTTATTTAATAGGTTGTCGTTGGAGTCCATAGGATATATGTAATCAATTAGTTTTATTGATGTAAATGTAAAAGGCAATAAGATAGAGATTTTATAATGGTGAAACATGCGAAATGTGAATTAGCATAAACTCCATCCTTCTTTACTTTTCTAATGACCTCCATATGTATCGGTAATCACTTAGTTGTTACACATCAACTCACCTAAAATATTAAACTTATGAGACACCGTTGATATATTCGCAGTCATTGTTAGTATTTTCTGGAATATAAGATGGTATTCAAACATTTGATTCAACTAATTGCTCAAAATTGATGCAAATTGTTCCTATCTCGCATGCAGCAAGCTTGAGTAAAGCTCCATTCATGAGATAACATGTATGGCCTGCAAAATTGCTCTAAGCGCAAGATGCTACAATTCAAAGATAAGATTTGCTGCATCTTGATTAATTTTTACATCACTCAATCACTCCTAAAAACAATTGTAGGATGTAGAAGATCATGTTAAATAAAGAAGTGCATATAAGCGGTGACTGAAAATAAAATTTCAACATGAGTTATGAGAACTAAAGCATGTCCTTTATATCATAGGTGATATATCTCTTTTATCGTAAGTTAAATAGATCATTTTACTGCTTCGATCTTTCTTGCATTGGACCACTCCACTTGAAAAGGATTAATCAAAATATGTAAGATATGGACAACAATTGACTCTTTTATTTGTAACAAGTGGGCCAAAATTAAATTTTTGTCCAATTCCTCAAACCTTAGTCAAGCCCATGAAGCTACACCTCGGCCCACTTTGCTCAACCCATTTCTCATTTTTGTGGCATGCTCTTTTAATAGATATATGGATATATATGTTATACTAGGTTAATATTAGTTGTGTCCATGAGTTTGCATCCTTCAGGTAGAAAGATGATTGTGTCATTTTCCATGTACTTGCAAAATTGGGATGTAACGTGAATCTAAGTCTACTCACAACTTTTAAGCCAAAATCTATATTACAAATTTATTTAGATCTATTTTTTTCTTATTTGAGAGGCTTTTTTGCCTCTCTTCTTCTCTCTTAATATGAGCCAATTTGTAAACGTCAAACAAAAGCTACTGCTCCAACTTTTGCTTTGTGATTTTAGATTTTCAACTCAAATATATGACAAAACTTAAGCTCACGGGCTCCCTAATTACCCCATTAATATAACGCTCGGTATGGTTAAACAAATGAACTAAGAACCATAGTACAAGTCATATGTGAGTTTCATGTGAGTTTTTGGCTTATGAAAGCCATGGCCAATTGGGTATGCAATAAAGGTGCTGGGCCAAGGAACTTTTTATGTGATTTTTTTGGCTAATGATTTAAAAAAGAAAGGCAAGGCCAACCTTAGCAATAAAGGACAGGAAAAATAAATAATAGGAGAAAAAAAGAAGATCACAAACGAGAAATTTTTCTTACTACTTACATGTTATATATAACTTAGAGATGTTGTTCGAACATGTTATGTCAAAAGCTATTTCCTCTGTAAATAGCGGATATCCAAAGTGTGATTTTTTATTTTATTTTTACTGTAAAAACATTGATTGTTGCAGCATTTAAACTTGATTACACAAATGAAATGGATAGGAGTTTAATAAACCATACACAGATAAGCAAATCTGTTTTTTCCCTCATTCTATGCAAGTAAGATTATACTGAGGAACCACACCAACAAGCACCGGTGCATATGGTACACCCACATAATAACTCATTCATAAAAATGAGGATCAGAGGATCTCAGCGAAGGAATAGCCACTAGAGGCTTTTTCTTCTTCATGACGATCCCAAATTGCTCCGTCAGGTCCATTTTCTCTCCCTCGGGCAGCCTCCAGTCGAATGAATGGAAGAGGGTGGCGAGCGAGTATAGCACCATCCTCTCGGCCATCGCTATCCCCACGCATATTCTTCTCCCAGCCCCGAAGGGCATGTAATTGAAGTCGTTCCCACCGTAAACGACTTTACTATGCAAGAACCTCTCGGGATAGAACTCTAGCGGGTTGCTCCATATGGAAGGGTCCCTATGTATCGCCCACGCATTGATGAAAACCTGAGAGCCCTTCGGGATCATGTAACCTCTGACAGTACAGTCTGCGCTCGGGCAATGCGGAAGCAGGGGAGTTGCCGGGTGCAGTCTCAGCGTCTCTTTCATGACAGCATGTAAGTAAGGCAGTCCACGAATGTGGGACTCTTCTACTACGTTGTCTTTGCCGACCACAACTTCCAATTCTTGTTGGATTTTGCTTAGAATGCTAGGTTTGTTCATGATCTCAGCCATGGCAAACTCAATTGTGTTGGAGGATGTGTCGGTTCCGCCAACCACCATGTCCTATTAAAATAATTCAATCGGATGAAGTTTTCAATGCGCCATCCTCGAGAGAAACTGAAGTCATGTAGTAGAATTGGAAAAGGCAAGCCAGCTAAAAAAGCTACGTCTTTCGTTTGTTCTTTCCGTTGCTTTTTGTTGAACTAGACTTCTGGGAAGTAGAAATGCAGTCTAAACCCGTCAAATTGTCTTTTATAAATGTTAGCAGCGAAATCACACCCCAAAATTCAAGCTCTCATCCATTTTGCATTCATAACAATTAAACAAACTAGCTAGGATGGAGAATTTCAATATTCGATGATATGACATCAAACACACAGCAGATATAAACTGCTGATCGGTGGACAGAGATGGCAACTCAAGTAATTCCACGTTCTCGTACTCAGTGTCGTTTCATGCGATTGAAAATTTAGATTTGACCCAATACAGTGGACAGATCGATGTATGTTCAACACGATTTAATGACGGAACCAGATTGCATGATGAAGAAATGTTGGATTTCATCAGTAGCAAGATAATATGAAATCTACAGTCAATAAAGAGTAAAATAAAATCCCTTATTTGTACGTGTGCTGAGGTCAAGTGTATATAATTGTAATGTAAATTTTCATTGAAAATCAGTCTCTCTCTGCAAAGCATATCTAAGAAACGATCTACTCAGGGATCGTCAAATTAGGAACGATCTACTACTCAGGGATTGTCAAATTAGGACAATTCCTTTTCACATATTTTCTGGATGGAAAATTCTCTTAGTGTAATTATCACTGCACTAACAAAAGAGATGGCAAATAGCCGATAAAAAGTGATGTCTAAGTGCGGGTGAATCCAAAGACGCAAGATATATAAAAACCGTGGCCTAAATCTAGCCTTTAATGTTACCGACAGAAATACTGGGGTTTGCTCCGATGGCCACCCTTCCAACATGGAGGGGGGAGATAGGAGGTTCAAATCCCCACCTTCCCATAGTGGGTTAGGGTGGGGACAAATTAGTTTCGGGAGTAGATTTTGACTCCCACACATTGCAAGAAAGCAAGACAAAAGTCTAAGAGTGAGCGTTAGAGTAAGACCGACAAAAAAAAAATGTTACCGACAGATAATGAGTTTAAATATTCATCCTCCACCTCTAGTAATGAAAGCACTAGGATTGTGCCTTTTTTTTTTGGGGGGGGAGGGGGCGCTTTTCTTTACCTTAATGGATATGTGACAATATTTTTTTAATCTAATCTACTCATAAGATGGACAGAAGATATATCATATAGCGCTCTTCCTCCTTTCTATATATAATTTAAGAGCACGAGCTTAAACGTCTGGCTACAAGAAAGATGATGAAATACTGTGCAAGTATCATGAACTGATCAAGTTTAGGCCTTGGCTTGTGCATGTGATCTCCTCATAGCAATTTTCATGCTACTGGGGAGATTTGAACAAGTATGCTCCAATTCCTAAACTGGAAATTTCTTGATACCCCAACCAACTATGCCAACCCTAAGAGAGGCAAAGTCAGGTGGCCATTTGTACCTAGTTAAATTTGGATATTTAATCAAGAGTACAGAATATTTTCCTTGTGGTACCAGAGTGTAAATAACATGTAGTTATCACTACATTTTTCTTTGACTAAAATTAAATTAGTAGTTGGATTTAGTAAGTTCAACTATTGTATGAAACTTAACATTATAAATTTAGAAGATGAATCATTGGTACTTATTTAAATATATAAACATCTATCTAAACATCTATCCTCATGGAGATCTTGACATTTAGTCCAAGCAGGTAAAATTAATTATTTTGTAGGTTCATTTTCCATTAATTAAAAGTTTTAAGCCCGTTAAATGCCATCTTCAGAAATGTTACCATTAAGATTAACTTATAAAGCGATATGACAGATTAAAAATTATCATTTAAACAAACTAGTCATTGCAATAGTCGCATAATCTCTTAAACTAATGTTACTCTACTAATCAAGTGCGTTCACCATGTATGCTCGTTAGATTAGATCATGAATGCTCGTTAGAAAAGCAAAATATTACAATATAAAGAAGTAAGCTTTGCCAATAATATAGAAGGAGGAGAAGACAAACTCACCATAAGCAGAGCTTTGAGGCCAGTCATTGTTAGAGGAGTCTTGGCATCTTCCTCATCCTTCAACTCCAATAGAAACTGCAAGAAATCTTTGCTCTTCTCGCCACCGTCCAAGGACCCCTTTCCGCCTTTTCCCTCCATCTTCAATCTTTTCTCAATCATCTGCTCAAAAATTCTATCGAACCGTTTTGCCAATCCCTTCATCTGCCTCTCTATCCCCTGCAAATCTAATTGAGCTAAACCCGGATAAAAGTCCGAAATGTTCGGTTTGCAAAGAAGATCTGTGATATCTGACACCACCGCCAAAGGGAAAGAAAACCAAAATGAAATCTGAAAACCAATATCGAAATTATTAAAATTCTCTCAAGCCAAGAATCAAATACCAAAAAAGTTGATAGCCCGAAAAAAAATTTAATTTACATAAGAGAAAATTAGACAATTAATCACATAACTCTTACGAATATTACAATGAAATAGAACTGATTGTAGATCTTAATTACTAACTGGTTTAGTGGCTTGCCCACTATGCCCAACCCAAATAGTCACGAGGAGCACTTTCTAGTGAAGTAACACTAATTAGTTACAAATTCAAACTAGCCTAATTCGAAGAATCATAGTCATGTTTAATTATAGGTTGGTCTAGAGAATAAGTTTAACGCGACCATAAAGTGCTAAAATGGTTACCTCCTATTTGGCAAGAGAGAGTCTAATATTCTTTTTCTTTTTGTTAATAAGAAAATAGTAATCGTAACACATATTATCAATATAGACGTTAACTGTTCAAAAGCAGCCACATCCATGATTATTGTAACGGTGTTGCACCTGCTGAAAAAAGTTCAATTTGCTTGTAACTCTCCTTTGATACTGGATACAGCAAATCTTGGTTTTCATTTCTCTTGTCCCCTCCCTTGATCCATCCATCAAGTCAAGTAGCTCGCAATTAGACCCAAAAGATTTTTCAACGTGGCATTTTGGGTCCAATGTAATTTGCCCCATCAAATAAATAGATTTTTCCTTTCAATCATGTTTTAGTTTTGATCAAGAGAGCTGGCTTAAACACTTAGGTTGCGTTTAGCAATCAGGATAAAATTTATCATATCCCGTGTTTGGTGCCTACTTAAGATAGGATAAAAGGGGATATGAAGAGGATATAGACGGGATAAACTTATCCCATGGGGGAGGTGAGATAAAGGTTGATTTGATTTCTAGCATCCACAATTGAAAAGTTATTTTTCTCGAATGACAAAATTTTTAAATTAACAAAATTAAAATTATATCTCAATATAAATAATATTTGAATTCTAATGTAAGAAATTAAAAAAAAAATTAGTTATTTTAATTTAATCTTATTTTTATTTATATATGTTCGAATTTAACTATAGTTTATAAAATAATTTTAATATATAATATATATTTACATTTATTATATATTTTAGGTATTTTAGTATTTAGGTTTTATTAGTACAATCTAATGGTTAATACAATTTTATTAGAGAATGATGGGAAGGGAAGAAAAGTTAATATATATATATATATATTAATTAATAAAAGAAAGGAAAAAAAAAATCAAATAAAATAAAGTAAGCAAAAGTGTTGCGAGAGATTTTTACCATTTTCGTTTGTAAAATTTTTAGTTCATTTTTACTAATGTGTCGTTTATACTAAACAATGTAAATTATGTGATATGAATATATCTAACTTGATTACGGCAATCACCAAATAGTAGATAGGATATATCAAAATTCCTTGGATTTCATATCTTATCCTATCAAATCATATCCTAATTAGAAATCCGAACAATTAAAGAATGGACAAACGCTTTTTATGTATTTTAAAGCTTTCTTTATGCGGTGATGGTGTGATGCTATTAACTTTTTCATGGGAAGAAAAAGAGAGAAATTATCTACGTTTGTCATCATAACTGACCAACCTGCCGGAAATCAGCACCCAGGCGCTCTCTCTCCTCGCCCTGCACCATCCCGCCCCACAACATGCTCGTGATCACGTTGAGCACCGTCAAGAACATCTGCTCCCCAACGTTAACTGGTGACCCGGCCCGGATTCTCAAGTACCCGACGGTCTTTCGGACCTCCCTCCGCCGGCGATCATAGACGGAGTCCAACTTGTGGTTGCTCAGCAACCTGAGCGTGCACACCTTCCGCAGCATCCTCCACTTAGGTCCGTACGGGGTCCACACGAGGCTGGAGCCGCCATACGTCGCGGCCCTTGCGGCGGCGGGCACGTCGCGGTTGGCGAACATGATGTCATCATCCTTCAGCACCTCGCGGGCGGTGGCAGGTGACGTCATGATGACACTGAGCTTCTTGCCGAGCTGGAGCTTCAGGACCGGGCCATACTTCCTTGCGAGGGCAGTGAAGTAGGTGTGGAGCTCCGGATCGAGGAAGGGTAGGTTTCCGACGAGGGGGAGGCCCGCAGGTCCCGGCGGCAGGGATGGCGAGCTTTTCTTCTCGGTGGAACGATGCCATGCCCAGCAGCTGATTGCGAAAATGCCCGAGAGAAGGAGAAGTAAGTGTGGGAGCGAGAAATCGGGCCCCGAAAGAGAAGATTGGAGAGTGTGGAGGAGGGGATGGGACATGGCGCGGGACATGGTGAATTACGAGTGCGTTCGGTCACGCGGCTCATATCCATTTAAGTAGAGATGGAGAGATGCGTTGGCATGAAGGTATACTGCCGCCCGCCCGATCTCTTTGTCCTACTTTTGCTAGCAAAGAAAGTGCCGCACTCGGACGCGTACGCCAGAGTTCATTAATTTTTCGAACATTTTCATGCGGGAGGATTGCGAAACCAAACGCTAAGATGCTCAAAGCGATTCCCCAATCTCTCTTTCTTTCTTTTCTTTTGAGCAAACATAACCATCACCTGCGTCAGATTCAAGGGTTTCTGTTTAATCAGTATAAATGGACAACGAATGGTTGGCCTAACAAGCGAATCTTTTACAGGGATCCGTCATGAGAAAGCCAACACGTCGAAGTTGTTACTTTATTACATGATAAGAATTAAATGCAAAAAGAAAAGAAGAAGTTACTCTTGAACTCGATTTGTTTGCCTGTTGAAGATGAGGAGTAGGCATCATTTCGCTCAGACAAACGACCTTGACGGCGTCAACCCTAGGACAGATTCGAAATTCCAGTTCCTTGGCTTCACGCCAAACAGAGTAAGTGTTGGAAGATATGTTCAAGTTAGACGAAATCCTTTTGAATTGAGATTGATTCATTAAATCAATTAAGAGTTAGATTGGATTAATCAAATATTAGATTTGGTTCATTGAATATATTTTACTCTCTTTTGTACACCTCATGTACCATAATTACACGGCCTTGTACACAATAAAAGAATGGAATTGAATATATTTTACTCTCTTTTTTGTACACCTCATGTACCATAATTGCACGGCTTTGTACACAATAAAAGAATGGAATTGAATATATTTTACTCTCTTTTTTGTACACATCATGTACCATAATTGCACGGCTTTGTACACAATAAAAGAATGGAATAAAATAGGGTAAAGTACAACCCAATTGTCAAAACTTGACATGAATGGACACGTAAATGCTAAAAGTTAAGAAAGTGACACTTAAGTGCCACTTTTAAAAAAAAATGGGACACTTAAGTGCCACATTAGGCGAACCTTGCCAGAAATCCTACGTGGTAATATTTTATTATTTTTGCTCGCCTAAGTGGCTCGCCGGAGAACTAATTCAACGAACAAAGCCAAAAACGACGTCGTTTTTAAGCGGATTGAAATATTAATATAAAAATTAATTTAATTTAATTATAAAAATAAATTATTATTATTATTATTATTATTATTATTATTATTATTATTATTATTATTATTATTATTATTATTATTATTATTATTATTATTATTATTATTATTATTAAAAAGAAAAGTGGGGAGAGGAGGCGGCGGTTGAGGGCGACCCCTCGCCGCCGCCGCCTCCTCGCCGACCCTCCCCCCTCCGTTGCCTACCCTTCCCGGCGACGGCGGGGAGGCGGGCGGCGACGCGAGGGCTCAACCGTCTCCCTCCCCCTTTTTTTTTTAAATTATTATTATTATTATTATTATTATTATTATTATTATTATTATTATTATTATTATTATTAAAATATTTTATTATTATTTTATTTTTTATTAATGTTTTTTTTTTAAATTTAACTTAATTAATTTTTATATTAAATTTTTACCACGTTAGAGGCAAAACGACGTCGTTTTGCACTTACCTCACCGAAAAATCGCTAAGTCAGCATTTTGGCCAGATTTTGGCCAAATTGGCACTTAAGTAATTCATTTTGCTCAGATTTTAGCACTTAAGTGTCACTTTCCAAACTTTTAACACTTAAGTGTCCCATTGTGCCAAGTTTTGGCACTCCAAGTGTCCGCAACTCGGATAAAATACAAAAAGTTCTCCCAAAGGTTCCCCCTCCTTTTTTACGATTCTTCCTTTCTTCCCTTAGCTTCTTGTCTTCTTTCGTGGTATTAGAGCTATTAAGCTCTTGATTTTGCTTATGCATACAACGATTGCCTACCGAAGGACTCTAACTTGCAAAACAGAGTTAATCCTCCAACGTAGGAATTGGTTTTCAAAAAAGGGAAAGAAGCAAGCGAAGAAAATTTTCTTTGTACCACCATCATGACTCTGCCATTAGCCTCAGAAGAACATTCCCCAAAAGAAATCACACCTCAAGCCTCTGAAGTTTGGGATCCAATCGTGGACCTATCTGCCATTGTCCCTAGATCTCAAGAGCAACTTATTCAGGGCAATGGCAGCCATCCAAGCTCAGTCAAATCTAGGGCAGCCCATCTCGAGCAAGCTCATTATGGGCCAGTCCCTTGTAGGACATCCTTACCAGTGGGTACCATTTAATCCGTGGTACTTTGGTCGAGCCCAAATACATCACTGCCAAGAACCCAGGGCCACCAAAGCAGGGCCAACCCGATGGCAGCCCACCAACCATAAACAAGGCAAGCAGAGCTATTGGGTCAGATCCAATCAATGCGGGGCAAGCAACCGAGTCAAACAAACTAGGTATTAGATCGAATCCCTATCGAGGATTTCTCAATGCAGGGGAAGGAATCGAGTTGGGTCTAAGAGCAAATCCCTACCTAGTTTTTCCACCCAAGTTTCTGCCGTATTCCATAATGGCTGCTAATGGTCGCTTGGAGCCGAGCCATCCACTGTTTGTCTCCACCACTGATGGACCAGACTTGTGACTTATTGCTCATCAACTTACCAAATCCGAAAGCTATTCGACCTTAACACAAGAGTTTCGGCAAGTTATGGTTACAAAAGATAAGGATGGTTTTCTAGATGGAACCATTCCGATTCCAGCAGATCCAAGAATGGCATGACAATAAGACAAAGTGTAACCAGTTGGTGAGAACTTGGATTTGCAACTACATGGCTCCGAAAGTCGTAGCAGGATTACCCACAATAGAGGATTTGAAAACCATGTGGGAGAATATAAAAGAGATATATGGGAAATTGGACAGAGCGAAGATCTTCTAGCTTACCCAGACACTCTCAAAGTTGGAGCAAGGAAATATGTCCGTTGCGACATGCTTCAACAAACTATCTACCCTCTAGAATGAACTGGAGGTGGCAAAAGAGAAACTCGAAGGGCTGAAAGCCACTTTATAACAATACAATGCCATAAGGGATAGAGAGAAAACAAGAAGATTTCTCTTGATTTTAAATAATTCATAACTCACATTCCGATCGCAAATTTTGGCCATGGATCTAGTATCACTGCTCGGCCTCATCTATCATCTTGCAATTCAGGAAGAGAGTTAGCAACTCTCATTGCCGGAATATGCTAAAGGAAGCGAGAGCATCACGCTCGCGGCTTGTCGTTCACGGTGAGGTTCTGGCTATAGAACCCTAGAAGACGAAAGAAGAGTAGTGGCACTCGGGTTTGTGGAGAGTGGAGAAGAAGAGCCTTTAAAGAAGGGTGGAATGGACGGCCTAGATTACTCTTTGCTATCGAAATGTTCACGGCCAATCAACTCCTATGTCGCATGGTTGGATAGCTCACGATCCATTGACACTTCGGCTAAACTGGGCGGTGAAAGGATGACTAAAGCATTCAATGGTTAGAATTTTTCCATGTAATCCAGGAATACAAGCAAAATACCAAAGGAAAAAGGTAAATTATTTTGTAAGTTTTGCAAATGCCGCATCACACAATTGATAATTGTTGAAAATTACATGGTAAGCCTAGAGAAAAAAGAAAAAAAGAAAAAAAAATCAATAGCCTATCAAGTCACTGGCCCGACTAGTTTGAGGTCTAATGATCAGTCCATTACACATGAACAATATCAACAACTTATGCAGGCTTTGTAGAAATTGAACACTTCCAACCAATGAGGGAGTTTCATAGGTGTTGCTACCTACCCCCACCGAAGGAGGGAATAGGTTTATGGGGTATTGCCTAAAAAACGGGCCTATGGTCCATGATTAGGCTTAGACTCTACCAAACCCATGCCTCGCGTGACATTGGGGGGTTCTCAAGAATTTCGTAATAAGGAGTCGCCACTAACTTATTGGGGTCGGCTAGAAACCAAGAGGTATGGGAGTGTACCTCACTTCCTACGCAACTAGAGAATCTAGGGTTGGGGACTTGATTACACTAATTAACCAACCAGTGCCCTTTTGGTACCTAATCTTGTTCATTTTAAAAGAAAGATTTTTGTCATGCAGTTTGAATTGATTTTATATCTATCCACTAACATGTGAGGTGATCATGCGGGTACGCAATCATTAAAGTAACAATTTGCAACCAAAATCCTAATTGTAATAAACTTTAGCACATGCAATTAAACATTCGAAAACGTAATTAAATATGCAAATTAAACATGCGATATAATCAATGTGCGAGCAAATAAATGCTTAATTACACTAAGAAGGCAATACATGACAATTCCCAATAAACCCTACATTTTTTTTTTAATTTTCAAAATTTTTAATCTTTTTTTTTTGGCCGGGCCAAGTCGGGTCCAGTTTGCCCGGGTCTGACTCAGTCGGGGCAGGTCGGTCGACCCGCCCGAAAAGGGCTAGGCTCGACCAGCCATGGTCGGGCCTACGTTCAATTGAGGGTTGGGCCCAACCGACAAGCCCAACTCTCTTTTTGTAAAATTGCCCTCCGCAGACCCAAGCGAAAAAAGGCCAAGCTAGGCCAGACCTGTGATCTAGCCCAGCTTAGCTCATGACCCCTGCCCTGCAGACATTCAATCGCGGCAGGGGACGATCGCGCATTGCACAAGTGGGTCTCCAAGAAAGAAAGAGGCAACCGGCGTCGATCAGGCAGCTTGTCGAAGGCGGCAAAGGGGTCGGTTGAGGGTGGTACCCCACCGAACTGTGACCCATGTGTTGCGACTTCCAGTCGCAATAGAGAAGATGGTGAGGGCGAACGGCACAGGCAGTCTCCAGCTAGGGCGTGACGGCACTACTTCGATTTGGCTGGGGGGGAACCGTTTTTGACCACCACTCAAACGGCAGCGTCTTTCCGATGTCTGGTTGACCTGGCCAAGGGTCTAAACGGCGAAGTTAGGCATGAGTTTCGACTAGGTATTTCGACAAATAGGTGGAGGGTGCTCATGAATCAAGAGGTTTCCGACCCAACTGGAACTCGAGGCTGGTCCAGGGTTCTCAACAAATGACCAACAACAAACGACAACCTAGCCAAGGACCTACGGAGGCTGGAGCTCACTCGAAATGAACGGAACAAGCTTTGGCCAGCTCGATTTCAAAAGCCGCACACCAAGTGTTCAATAAAATGCCAACCGGGGTTCCAGGGAAGACGACGGTGATCGGCGTCAATTAGGCAGCTCACCGGCGGTGGCACAGCATCCCGGGGAGCTCTTGGCTCCTTGGCTCTCCTCCACTAGCTCCCTCCTCCCTCCGTTCTCCTTGTTACCCTTTCTCTCCCTCTTGGTTCCTCCGCTGTGTCCTCTCTCTCTCAATTTCCCTCCCGATATTTTCTCCATAATGCCATCTGCTTCTCTTTTTTTCCCTACAATGCCGTCTGCTTTCTCCTCTAGCTCTGCTCTTCTCTCTGATCTCTTCTCTTGTTCTACTCTGCTCTCTTTCCTGCAGATTGTGCGCAAAGCTCGTCCAGAGAGAGAAGGCAAGTTGGGATGTGGGCTGGACCGAAGGGAGAGGGCTTGGACCTCGCAGGGGAAAGAGAGGCAGGCGGCGGGCCAGGCCAAAGCCAGATCCAGCCCGACCCAACCCCTAAGCATTGTTCTGTTTTTGTTTTTTGTTATTTTGTTGTTTTTGTTTTTTGTTTTTGTTTAAAAATGTGTCAACAGCTACCCCTCTTTAAATGTAACCTCGAAGATGTTGCATTCAAAGATAAAAGACACCTAAATTATTTCGGCGGTAGAGAGACCCTAGGTGCATAAGCTCGCACTAGGTCGAGCTATGGAAGTGCGTTGTGTTAATAAGAGGAAGAAAAACCCCGGGTTATAGAAGCACATTATGTCATAAGAAGATAGAGAAACCCCGGGTTATAGAAGCACATCGTGTCATAAGAAGAGAGAGAACCCCCGGGCTACAAAAGCACGCCGTGTCATAAGAAAAAGGAAAGACCCCGAGCTACAGAAGCACGCCGTGTCATAGAAAAAAGGAAAGACCCCAAGCTACAGAAACATGCCGTATCATAGGAAAAAGGAAAGACCTCGGGCTACAGAAGCACGTCGTTCATAAGAAGAATGAAAGACCCCGGGCTACAGAAGCACGCTGTGTCATAGGAAAAATGAAAGACCCCGAGCTACATAAGCACGCTGTGTTGTAAGAATAAGGAAAGACCTTGAGCTACAGAAGCACGCTATGTCATAAGAAGAAGAAAAAAGAGACTCCGGCCTACAGAAGCACATCGTATCATAGGAAGAAAAAGAGACTCCAGGCTATAGAAGCATGCCGTGTCATAGAAAGAAAGAGAGACCCCGAGCTATTGAAACACGCCGTGTCATAAGAAACAGGAAGAAGATCCTGGGTTACAAAAGCATGTTGTGTCTTAGGAAGAAGAAAGAAATGAGGTCTCACCATGTAATAACAGGTCTCGACTGGGTTGAAATACATGGTTTGAGGAAAACCCATGAACCTTCATAAATGACATGGTTTAAGGTTGACCATGAACCTTTGTAGATGACATAATTTAAGGTTGACCATGAACCTTTAGAGATAACATGGTTTAAGATTGACCATGAACCTTGTAGTCTTTAGGGAAGCATCCACTAATCCCTTGAAAACCGCATGGCTTCACTGGGGAATCTTGTCAAACTCAACTTGAGCAAATGTCATTAGGGATGGCGTCAAAAGATGTATTAGCAATATTGCAGTACTAATTGAATAAACTAATCAATCTAAGTCAGATTGCTTTGAGAAACATTCGATGTCAATTAGCATCATGTGGCACAAAGTTGTCATCTTGCTCAGGGATGTACCATTAATCATCAAATTCTTTGGGAGACAAGTTCTTATCAAAACAATTTCTATTCGTGAAAAATGCTTATTAAGCATGCCAAACTAAAGCTTCTTAGTCAGAAATGATTTTTCACATACTCTCGATAAAATGGCTGCTTGATCCCATCCATTCATGTGGGAGATAACTAGTTGCTGAGGGTATCTCACCTAACCTCTGTCGAAGGCTTCCAAAAACATTCGCGATGAGCATAATCTAATCGATCAAAAAGATCTTTTGAAAGGACCACAATATAGGATCGATCATGGGCTTACACAAAGGAATTATTGCTTTGAGGCCAATAAAGGAACATTTATCACTATCTTCATCGGGTTTACAAGTCGAGAACTTGAAAGATAAGACAAGATAGAATTGCTTCCACTCCTTCAAGCGGTAGCTTCTTTGTGATATTTTCATTTCATCCAAATCAGAAGAGACTTCGGAAGAGGGTTGTAATGTTGGCTCGAGAGAAGCTCGAAAGACTTAAAATTTTCAAAAGGATTTTTAAGAGTCAATAATCATCATGGCATCATGACCAAGTCACTCGATCTTTTGAAATCATTTGGCTTTTGAAACACAACACATCTCAAAAGTCCCTTGACTAATCATTTCTGCAAGGGAGCTTTTCTCCTTTCTTTAATTTCCTTTGCTCTTACGATGATTTTTTTACGTAGGTACTTGGACTTTGATAATTTTTCTTTCACATAAGATGCAACCTTTAGGCTCTTTTTCTTGACCGGCATTGGCCTTACTTTTACCAGGCACACTGCTTTTTCATACCCCCTAATTTTGTTAAAACTTTTGCTCTTTGAACTTTTGGAGCTCTTATGACTTTCAAGATGCTTTTCATGTTTTGTTGTAAATGTCAATTGTATGTGGTCAATCCTTATGCCTTGCCCCAGTGAAGGGAGATGATCATCACTCGAGATTCAGAAATGAACAATCAAGTCCAGATTAGTTAAAGCAACGGGTATCGGTGTTTAGGTATAGAAGGAAATGCTCTTCTTCACCGTGGGATGAGTCAAGCTTTGATGAAAATTCCTCTGAAGCTATCACTTGAAGATTGATGCAAGTGAAAGTAATAGAATCTTTCTCAATTTTTTGCTCTACATCTCAATCGAAACTTCCTATGCTACCCCAGTGTAGGGTCGTTCTCAACAGGAGTCGAAAGGGTTAGCAAAAGATTAGTGTGATGTTTGGGATTGATGAAGGAAACGCCTTTATCATTTCGATCTTTGTGTTCAATGCGAATGAATCCTTAGTCCTGAAAGAATGTTGCTTTTTACTCAACTTTCAAAAGTGTTTGAAGGATGTGTTTGAAAATGGCTTGTATTTCTTCATCCTAAACACTTCTTGTTTGGCATGGTTAACGTCTCAATTTTACTCTGCTAAGATCATCTGAGTAGATTAATCTCCATAGGAAAATTTGATTCAAATTGAATAACCCACAAAACGAGAAAACAATTTTGAAATAAAAATGATGTTCAAAAAGTTTGTCGAAAGTTTTTTTTTCTTTTCTCAATTATTCATTTTTGTGTTTGTTTCTAGGAAAGTGCCAAAGGTTCTTTTTGTGTAATGGAAATTCTCCATTTTTTTTTTCATTTAATTTTGAGAAGAATTGTACTTACTTACGGCGTGGTGACTCGGTAACCCTATAAAGAATGTGAAAGAATATATTAGTGCAAAAATATTTAGGGATTGAAATGTTAGAAACAATACATTATTACCCTTCACTCGCTTTTATCCTTTGGGTGCTAACATTTCTTGAATTCACCCTCGTGGATATTTGGTAACTTGACATTACCCTTCACTTGCATTTGCCTTTAAGTGATTGATGTCTTCCTATCAAAGGAAAAAAGAATCATGTTAGAGACGCTATCAAAATGAGCAATTGGAATTGACACAATTTATCATTCACGTGTTTTCGTTCTTCAGGTATGAATTTTGCTTGAAGTGGCTAGGATTGATTGAAAAATGGCTATGTGGCCCTGATTTTATCCATGAAAAGCACTTCTTTATTGTATACAACAATTTACAAAGTTCAATTCCTGCTTTTTCAAATGCTCTTTAAGAAGAGATATTTAATTGACAAAGAGCTTGAAAAGTTTAAATATGAATCATTAGATGTGTTTTTCAGGATCTTGCTTTGAAAGTGGAGGGATTGCTCCTTATTTCCACATTTGAAGATATTGTTCTTTAGATGCTTTGCCCATTTATTGCCTGCAAAAAAAAAGATTGGACATGTTATTTCCTCACTCGATTGGGAATCATTTAGGAACTATACACATCCCTTTTACGCCAAAATGGACAGTCAGGTCTTAACATGATTCCTTGACGGAAGGCGCTGCTTTTACGGTCAAGGTGCAACATTTTCCCCCATTTATCACCCTATGAGAAGAGGAGATGAAACGGGTTATTTCCATACTTAATTAGGTTCAATTGAGGAACAATACATCATTTCTTGATGAATTTGACAATGTTGTCCCAACACACTTCATTGGTGGGGGAATGAAAGATTTTTTAGTCAAACATTGCTCCCCCACTCTTTATTTGACAAACCTTTATTTTGTTCGAGTCTATTCTGTATCAAAGAAAAGGATATGTCATTTCTTTATGCTAAAGAGAATTAAGTTTAGGAACGAAATACATCATTTTCCAAAGTTGGGTGATCAACATCCCAAGGTATCTCTTATGGAAGAAGGGATAATATTGCCCTTCTATTTCATTTGAATCTTTCATTATTTAGGATGAACATGACTTAATAATGCTCCATCGCATTTGTTGGAATGTTACAAAACTTGGTACTCTTGATGTCTCATTGACAATGGAAAATAAAGTCATGTCAGAAATGGTATTAGAAATGGATAATTGGAATCGATGCAGTTTATTCTTCCTTCGAATTCACATTTTGGATGTTTGGCAACTCCCCTCATTCGTCTTATCATGCAAAGTGAACGAGATCGATGGACTATTTTGGCACCTAAGGCATTTGCCTCATTTCCTTGCAATAAAGCATATACCAAAATAGCATTTTGTAACAAGAATCTCCAAAGTTTGATTGCTGAAAGTTCTTGTAGCCAAATGTTCAAATGCTTTAATTGCTAAAATGCGCAAGAGCCCTAGTGCTAGCCTTTTAGTAACATATGATGCGACTCTTGATAAAGCTCATAAAAAAAAATCTGGTGATGGTGATGCCCAATCTCCAAATAAAGAAACTTCCTAGAACGGAATTCAGCTTCGTTCCGCCTCTATTGGAAGATTGGCACCGACGAAGCCTCAACGCATGCTTGCTCCTCAAGTTCCATGAGCCTACACTTTTATCTTTTAGAAGGGGCAGATGTCGATCTCAAATAAAATCCTTATTCTACCTGAGAAAGTGACCACGTGGAGAGAGGGTCTTAAGCAAAGTTTTCTTGAAATTCATTTTCAAAACATTTTGAAGGCAGATGTACAAGTTCGTTTGAAACACTTCTGAGTATGTTTTTAAAATGATGATTTTCATGAAATTGAATTCCATCATTAAAAAATGTGAGTAGCATGATTTACAAAAGCATCAATTGGATTCGCAATCAAAACCCAAAATGGAAAACATGATTCTTAACAAGAATAAAGACAACGATAAAATACAATAAACTCTTGTATAGATAAGAGTAAAAATCAACTCTTGTCCTAGCTCTAGAATTCACTTTTTCTATGGGGTCAAACACGAGAATGTCAAGGAGTATCACCCATAACCTTCAAAAAAGACGACAATGTCAATATGTGAATGAAAAATTGATCTTTCAATGAGGTTGCCTCTTACAGCAAAATCGAGATGATGGTTCACACCCCATAGTCCTTATTATGGGATTTTGGTATTTCACCAAGATTAGTTATAAGGGAAGGGGCATCATTAAAAGCTTGATCAACAGCTATCAATCAAATGTCCACTCTATTCCAAAAGTTTCATATGCAAAAAAGTGGCGTTGATTTTTGAAATATTGATTTGTGATTTTACTCCTAGAAAAATTAAGTGACTTCTATTTTGAGAAATTTGTACACAAAATGTGATTTGCATTTCAGTCCCAAAATGTGAGAATGAGAGAATTTGATTAAAGATGCAATTTCAATTTTTATGCCCCAATATATAATCGCGACTTGAAAGTTTTATTTTTTTTCTTTTAAGATGTGATTTTGAGCCAATAACTAAAAATTTAAACAAAACCATGTGTTCAACAAGGCCAAATCAAAGTGTTTAGAACTTGCACTCAATGTTCACTTATCAAGAGTGATTGCCAATTTTTTCAATTATAAGCCTACATAACTGAGCACATTCGATTGGTCTCCGCGAATTTCTAAATTAAAATTCAATTAAAAAAAGCGAATAAAAATAAGGATGTTACTTACAATAGGGGATGACTTTTCTCTCTCTCTCTCTCTCTCTCTCTCTCTCTCTCTCTCTCTCTCTCTCTCTCTCTCTCTCTCTCTCTCTCTTTTTAAATTACATAGACATACACATGAGATGTGGTTCGATTTATATTCTATACGGCCCAAAATGGAGCCATAGGATCACCAGAACGAACCAACAAGATCGCAGCTAGGACGTGTTACCCATGACTCCGACTTCGCCAAAGAACTGACCTATGTCGCATGATTGCAGACCAGGGTGGGGACCTTTGATATCAAGAAAGAAATTTCAAGGTTGAGATGGGCAACTTGTACTACATGGTTGTAGTTGGAGTGGCATCCACCTCAACACCATCCTAAGTGATTCTATGCGGCCCAAGTCCGACGGCAGGTAGTGTGTCATGGTGTAGTGTAATGCAGGGAACGCTGGCATGACAATTCATAAGCAAGCACACTTCATACATAAATTAACCATTCATTCGTACGTCCTCTACAAAACAAGGGTCAGCAATCACTTCCCCTTATACCTCCCATTCAGTATGAACATTTAGCAACTGACATGTTAGGGATGTACCTTGGATCCTTGCTGCCAAACAAAAATTATTTTTGAAGAAGATAGATTTAAGCCTAAGTCCTATAAGGTCTAAAACCGATCCCCAGCGGAGTCGCCAAGCTGTCGTGACCTACCCCTCCGGAGGAGGTAATAGGTTTAAGGGGCATTGCCTAAAAGACAGGCCTATGGTCCATGATTAGGCTTGGACTCTCCTAAACCCATATACCTCACATGACATTAGGGGGTTCTCAAGAATTTCGCAATAAGGAGTCGCCACTAGCCTATTAGGGTCGGCAAGAAACCAAGCGAGATATGGGAGTGTACCTCACTTCCTACGCAACTAAAGAATCTAGGGTCGGGGACTTGATTACACTAATTAACCAATTAGTGTCCTTTCGATACCTAATCTTGTTCATTTTAAAAGAAAATATTTTTGTCAAGTAGTTTGAATTGATTTTATACATATTCACTAACATATGAGGTGATCATGCGGATACGCAATCATTAAAGTAACAATTTGCAACCAAAATCCTAATTGCAATAAATTTTAGCACATGCAATTAAACATTTGCAAACGTAATTAAATATGCAAATTAAACATGCGATATAATCAATGTGCGAGAAAATAAAGGCCTAATTACACTAAGAGGGCAAGACATAACAATTCCCAACAAACCCTGCATTTTTTTTTAATTTTCGAATTTTTTTTTTTTTTGCCAAGCCGGGTCGGGTCCGGTCTGACTCGGTCAGGGTGGGCCGGTTGACTTGCTCGGGTCCAGCCCGGTTGGGGGCGGGTCGACCGAAGGGCCAAGCCCGACCAACCTTGGTCGGGTTTGCATTCAATTGAGGGTTGGGCCCAACCGACGGGCCCAACTCCCTTTTTGTAAAATGGCCCTCCGCAGGCCCAAGCGAAAAAAGGCTGAGCTAGAGATCATAGATCTAGCCTAGCTCGGCTCATGACCTTTATGTTAGGGAAATCTCTTATGATGTTTTGAAAATGACAAAATAAATCAAAAGCTACTAACGTGTTTAATGTTTGAGTAATAGACTATGCAGATGATAGAACATGTAAAGGATATTGTCAAAGTTTATTCTGAAGATTTCCAGACTTCTATGTCAAAGTCTGAAGACTTCCAGACTGAAGTGTCAAAGTCTAAAGATCGCCAGACTTTAGGTTCAAAGTCTACTCACACTGATAGTTTCCAAACTAAAGAATGAAGAGTTATCCAAATGCAAGATTATCTTTATTTCTTCAAAGATTCGGTTCGTATGGATTATATATGGATTTCTGGTTGGAAATATCATCTACGAGATTGGATATCTTTATTAGAATCAATTTGGATTCTACATCAAGATTGATTTGATTGACTCAATCTAATTGATTGATAATTGGATCTTGAAGACAAGAACTTTCTATACGAAGAAGCTCTACTTATGGAAACCAAGATTCTGTTTGTATGGGCGATCAGAATCAACTTGAGATTCTACTTCTATCACTCAACGTCCACCAAATCTTCTAGATACATATCTGTCCAATGGGTAGATTGGAAGACGATTCTCTAAGATACTGTCCAACGGCTAGTTTGGAAGTTGAGGAGTATTTAAGAAGATCAAGGATTGATGAGCAAGTAAGAGACGGAGCATAGAATTTATAATTCCAAAGTCCGAGCAAACTTCAATCATACATTTGTCTTTGGTGAACTTAAACGTTTGTGATCGTGAGAGAAATACCAAAAGAGTGACTTAGTGAGATAGTGTGATCTACAACTAAGTGTTTGCACTCAAAATTGTAATCTCTTGTTGATTGCATAGTGGAATCCAACCAGAAGGCTATCAGCGTGGAGAGTGGACGTAGGCTTGATCTAAGCTGAACCACTATAAATTTTGTGTTCTTATTCTCTTCCCTAAACTTCTTTATTTTGTTCATCGTCTGAAATTCGTTTGAAGTCTGTCATTGTCTAAAAGCAAATTACTTCTACTGAACTTTGCGAAAATTTTACTCCACACATATTCACCCCCCTCTAGGTGTTATTACTAGCCCTTTTACTTTGCCCCATGGACGTTCAATCGCGACAGGGGACCGCGACGCATTGCATGAGTGGGTCTCCGGGAAAGAAAACGGCAGCCGGCGTCAATCAAGCGGCTCATCAAAGGCAGCAAAGGGGTCGATCAAGGGTGGTGCCCCGCCGAACTATGACCCCTGTGCTGCGACTTCCAGTCACGATAGAGAAGACAGTGGAGGCGAACGGCACGGGCGGTCTCCAGCTAGAGCGCGACCCTTGCTTTGGTTCGGCCGGGGGGAACATTTTCGACCACCACTCAAACGATGACGTCTTTCCGACGTCTGGTCAACTTGGCCGACCTAGCCGAGGGTCTAAATGGCGAAGTTAGGCGCAGGTTCGGCTAGGTATATCGACGAATAGGTGGAGGGCGCTCACGAATCGGGAGGTTTTCGACCCAACCGGGACTCGAGGCTAGTCCGAGGTTCTAAGCAAATGACCAACAACAAATGATGACTTGGCCAAGGACCTACGACGGTCGAAGCTCACCCGAAACGGACGGAACAAGCTTCGGCCAACTCGATTTCAAAAGCCACACACCAAGTGTTCGATAAAATGCCAACCTGGGTTCCGAGGAAGACAACAGAGATCGGCGTCGATTGGGCGGCTCACCAGCAGTGGCACGACATCCTGAGGAGCTCTCGACTCCTTGGCTCTCCTCCACTAGCTCCCTCCTCCCTTCATTCTCCTCGTTTCCCTCTCCCTCTCGGTTCCTCCTCTGTGTCTTCTCTCTCTCGATTCCCCTCCCGGTTTGGTCTCCGCGGTGCCGTATGCTTCTCTTTTTTTCCCTGCGGTGTCGTCTGCTTTCTCCTCTACTCTCCCTGCAATGCTTTTTGCTTTCTCCTCTTGCTCTACTCTACTCTCTTTCCTACAGGTCGCGCGCGAAGCTCGTCCAGAGAGTGAAGGCAAGTTGGGACGTGGGCTGGGCTGAAGGGAGAGGGCTTGGGCCGCGCAGGGGAAAGAGAGGCGAGCGGCGGGCCGAACCAAGGCCAAATCTAGCCCAACCTGACCCCTAAGCGTTTTTCTGTTTTTCTTTTTTGTTGTTTTGTTGTTGTTGTTGTTTTATTTTTTTAAATAGGTGTCAACAATAGGTATATCCCATTGTCTGATAAACTCTATTTTAGGAAATGCATGGATAGTAGACTCGGGAGCAAGTGATCATATTGCTTGTGGGAAAAGTTTTTTCTCCATTATGCACAAAGGGACAAACTTTCCTATTTCCGTTCGACTTCCCAATTGAAATATTATCTATGTCACAATGACAGGTACAGTCAATTCTAGTCCTTAGATCACCCTTAAAAATGTCCTCTATGTCCCGAAGTTTCACTTTAACCTCATTTTTGTGTCCAAAGCTTGCGAAGAGAATTCTTGCCAAGTCTTGTTCAATTCTTGCCAAGCAAACTAATGGCTTGGGTAGACTCTCCAAAGGATTATTTTTTTGGACCGGCTTTCCAAATAGTCTTGATTTATCTTGCATTCCTTTGAATAAAAAATCATTATATAACATGACTACCAATGATAAAAGTTTCCTTTTACATTCAAGAATGGGTCATAATGTTTTTTTTCCATACCCTCAATGTCACATTTGTCCTCTTGTGAAGCAATCCCGATCACCTTTTCCTTCTAGTAAAACTCGTACCAGCAATGTTTTTTCATTGATTTATGTTAATATTTGGGGACCTTACCATACAACACTTCATGACGGCTCGTGTATCTTCCTTACAATTGTGGATGATTATTCTTGTACCACATGAGTTTTTTTGATGTAGTCTAAGAGTCAAACTATCTCTGATTTAAAACTATTTCTTGCACTAACAAAGAATCTGTTAGAAAAATCTGCTCAACGGATTCGCACTACTAAGGGAGAGAGTTTTTCAACAGTGATTGTGCTTCTCTTTTTTCATCTAATGGCATATTACATGAGAGCTCATGCACCTATATCCCACAACAGAATGGGGTGGTAAAATGTAAGCATCGCCATCTTCTGGAAGTAGCACGTGCACTAAATTTCCAAGTGACCATTCAAGAAAATTTTTGGGGCGATTGTGTGATCATGGCAGCTTGTCTAATCAATCATATCTCTGCTTAAATTCTTTGCGAACGAACTCCATTTGAACTTTTTTATGGGAAGAAACTAAAGCTGGAACACTTAAAAGTCTTTGGTTGTTTATGTTATACCACCATAGTGTCCCCACGCCTGACGTTGTGTATTCATGGGCCACTCGAATTTTTAGAAAGAATATCGCCTCATTGAAATTTCTACAGGTGAATTCTTCGTAAGTAGAGATATTGTTTTTCATGAAGAAGTATTTCCATTCCGTGCATAGGAGTTATCAAAGGAAAATTTGGATACCATGGATAATTCACATCATTTCTTACCTAAGGAAACATTATCTCTAGATCATGAGTACATACTTGATGCATCTCCGGAGACTTCAAATTTTGCTCCAACATCAGCTCCAACTTTATATGAGGTTCCTGCTCCAGCAACAACTAAGGCACTATCTTCCGATATTATGCCCATTGAAGAAGTTTTGTTCTTCGCCAAATGCCATTGTGGAAGAATCATCATCACCTCCACTATAATAGGATCCTCCATGACGCTCCAATCGAATCACCCATCCACCAACATGGACCAAGGATTACGTTTGTGTGGCACTCAATACACCAGGTATTCATTATCATATCTCATCTTATGTTTTTTTCCATCAACTCTCTCTAGATCATAGATATTGCATTAGCTATATATCAAAAGAGGGAGAACCATCCAGCTATGATGAGGAATCTGCTGATCCATGATGGCAGAAAGCTATGGAAGCTTAATTGCAAGCTTTAATAAAAAATAAGACATGGGAACTTATGACATCACCTCCAAATCGAAAATCGATTGGTTGCAAATGGGTGTTAAAATTAAGTATCGAGCAGATGGATCAATTGAACAATAAAAAGGCTCGATTAGTGGTTAACGGTTTTACACAACTTGAATGTTTCGATTACCATGGAACCTTTCTCCAGTAGCCAAAGATATGACAATTCATTCCTTCTTGTCAATAGCTACTCTCCGCCATTGGCCACTACACCAAATGGATGTACAAAATACCTTTCTTCATAGGGACTTGGATGAAAAAATTTATATGGATATTCCTCAGGGTTTACGGAGACATGAGAAGAATAGAGTATGTCATTTTCACAAATCCCTGTATGGTCTCAAACAAGCTTCCAGGTAGTGGTATGCTAAGTTTGTCTATGCTCTCACGACAAGAGGTTTCAAGCAATCTAGATATGATTATGCCCTATTCACGTGGATAGAAGGTATGCCATCTATTTACTTAATGATATATATTGATGACATTCTCATTATGGGGAACAACAAAACTATCATGGAGAGCCTTAAGGAGTATTTGAATTCCACATTCCATATTAAGGACTTAGGCACCGAGATGCTACAATTCAAAGATAAGATTTGCTACATCTAGATTAGGTTCTACATCACTCGATCAATCCAAAAAATAGTTATAGGATGTAGAAGATCGTGTCCACTAAAGAACTACATATAGAAGGTGACTGGAAATAAAATTTCCACCCAAGATATGAGAACTAAAGGATGTCCGTTTTATCATAGGTGATATATCCCTTTTATCGTAAGTTAAATAGATGACCCTGCTTCGATCGTTCTTGCATTGGACTACTCCACTTGAAAAGGATTAATCGAAATATGTAAGATATGGACAATCAATTGACTCTATTATTTGTAACAATTGGGCCAAAAGGAAAATTAAGTTTTTGTCCAATTCCTCAAACCTTGTTCAAGCCCATGAAGCTGCACCTCAGCCCACTTTCCTCGACCCATTTCTCATTTTTGTGGCCTGTCGTTTTATTAGATATATAAATGGATATATATATATATATATATTATAAGAGGTTAATATTAATTGTGTCTATGAGGCTCTGCATTCTTCAAATAGAAAGACCATTATGTCATTTTCCATATACTTGCAAAATTAGGATGTGACATGAATCTAAGTCTACTCACAACTTGTAAGCCAAAATCTGTATTACATATTTATTTATATTTAGTTTTTTCTTATTTGGGAGGCTTTTTTGCCTCTCTTCTTCTCTCTTAATCAGTAAACGTCAAACAGAAGCTACTGCTCCAACATTTGGTTTGTGATTTTAGATTTTCAACTCATATATATGACAAAACTTAAGCTTACGGGCTCCCTAATTACCCCATTAATATAACACTAGATATGGTTTAAAAAATGAACTAGGAACCATAGTACAAGTCATAAGTGAGTTTCATGTGAGTTTTTGGGATTATGAATGGCATGGCCAATTGGGTATGCAACAAAGGTGCGGGGCCGAGGAACTTTTTAGGTGAGTTTTTCGGCTTATGATATAAAAAAGAAAGGCAAGGCTAACCTTAGCAATAAAGGACAAGGAAAAATAGATAATAGGAAAAAAATAGATCAAAAACGAGAAATTTTTCTTACTACTTACATGTTATATATAAATTAGAGAAACCATTTGAACATCTCAAGTCGGAAGTTATTTGCTATGTGAATGCCAGATATCCAAAGTGTGATTTTTTTTTCTACTGTAAAAACATATCGTTATGGCATATTGATGGTGAGGAAAAGGTGCGATGTGAAAAGTTACATTATTTAGATACGATAGATTGTGTCTTTTGGAAGGGATGTTACGTTGAGGAGTCGCGTCGTTTGGAGGAGACGCTTCGAGGGAAGATATAAAAAAAAAAAATGAACGTATTTTTTTAAGGTTACGAACGTTGTTTTTCTTTTTCTTCTCTCACTCTCTCCTCAAAACCAACGTAACAATATTCCTTGAAGTACAACGTCACTTGCACATCGCTTCTCTCCCTAAGCGAAGAAAGGAATTTGAATTTCAAGAACAGTATCCGGTTTCCTCCTCGAATCGCAACGTCGGTGTTTAGTCTGTGGATAAAAGGTACGCTCGATCCCGTGGTGTTCTTTTGATCGGTGATTCATGTTTTTGTTTCTAGGCTCGCTTCCGCTTCGTTTTTTTTAGAGGTTCGATTTAGTGTCGAATCCGTTTTCTGGGAATCGGTTTTTCCCAACATTGGTATCAGAGCCCTGTCCTTGTTTCCCAACCCCTTTTTATTGCATTTGATTAATTTTTTGGTCAAAAATTCGAGAAAAAACAATTTTGGTCGATCGGGGACGGAAAAACCCGACACCCGCCTACTGTTCGCCGTATTTCGTGATTTTGTGCAAGTCGAAATTCGTTTTTGATAGTGCAGGGATGAAACTCGTCGATACGAGAAAAACGAGTCGCGGATCGCCACCGGAGGCCACCGGACGTGCCACCACACGCGGCCGGAACGCACGGGGGTCATCGGCGCATGCAACGCAGGCGCCGACTCGGTTCCCCGCGTGAAACGCGCCATTTCACCCAAGCGCGTGCAACGCACGAGCGCGCGAAACGGCGTGTCAAACGCGCCGTTTCGGCCCGGGCGCGTGCGGCGCACGCACGAGTGAAACGGCACGCCGTTTCGGCCCAGGCGCGTGCCACGCACGTGCCAGCTGACGTCATCGTGACGTCAGCCAAGCACGTGCATGGCGCGTGCCGGTTGGTTCGTCCGACCGTTGACCGTTGAGCGTCGACTAAAAAAAAAAAAAAAAAAGGATTTGTTTCTTTTTTTCCCAATTAAGTCTAAGTGGATTATATGTAATCCCTTATTTGTTCTGCATTTGTTGCAGGAACAATGGCTCCCCTTCAATTACGCACGCCTATTCGCGTAATTACCGATAAACAAAAGGAAAGACTTTCTAAGTTGATAGCTGAGCTCACTGATTATCGATGGGAGAGTGGTGACTTAATTGAACACGTTCTTGAAGTCAACGAGAAGATACAAAAGGTCATATAAAATGGTCGTCCCATGCCACAGTCTGAGATGGTGCGATTTTTCATGAACACTCTTCCACAAGAATGGAAAGGAGTTATGGATCGCATATGGGATGTCAACAAAGCCGCTTCATATAGGAGTACTGTGATGGCTTTTATAGATGATTATTACCTGATTGTTACAAAAGAAAAGATCAAGAAATTGAAGAAAAAATGATCTTTCCCTATTCACTTTTTGAAGTGGTGTTAGTTATTTTTTGATGGTATTTATTTAGTGTGCTTTGTGTACATCTTATGTTATGTTTTCTACCTGATTGTTGTTGATGTAGCAACTGATATATAAGTTGTATTATGTGAAAGTTTTATTATTATATCATTGTTGGATGTCAAATATTATTTGTTTTCTGTTGTTGTTAACTGTTGTGGGTAGTTTCTAGAAGTTTTTTGTAGCTTCATAGAATTTATTTTGCATGGACAATTATATTAATGATAATTTTAAATTAGGATTTTTTGGAGGAGGATTGGAAACAAATTGACCTTTTGATTCTGAAACCTTACTTGAAATTGTTCATTAATATGATAGGTTTATGCAAAATAGATGCATAAAAGATAGGCATTAATTATTCGTGCATATATATATGATGTGTTCAGATCAATGGCTTCAGCCACAAAGAGCATAGTTGCCGAGCTGAACAAAGGTGAAAAGCTCAATGGCGACAACTATGAAATCTAGCACATGAAAATCCAATATGTGCTGGAAGAGCAAGAGGCACTAGAAGCTCTTAACCTAACCATGGTAGAACCTGAAGAAGGAAACACTGCGCAGCATAAGAGAGATAATGATGCTTTTGCTGCATGGAAAAGAAAGAAATCCCTTGCTCGCATTACGTTGCTGAGTAGCATGGAAAATGACGTCATGCGAGAGTTCAGGCGTTTTGAGAATGCCAAGGATATGTGGGAAGCATTGGCAGCAAAGTTTGGTCATACTTCGATAACCAGACTAAGACAACTCACTATTAGGTTTGACTCTTATAAGAAGCCTCATGGTCAGACCATGAAGCAACACCTTAGAAAGATGTCAAACATGATAAATGAGTTGAAGGATGCTGGCCATGTCCTGACTGAAGAGCAGCAAGTGCAAGCAGTGATTCGTTCCTTGCCTCAAAGTTGGGAGCATATGAAGGTACACCTGACCCATAATGAAAATATCAAAACCTTTGAGGATGTTGTGCGTCATCTTGAGCTGGAAGAGGACCGCCTCTTAGCGGCTAAGCCGGAAGCTGAAATTTATCATGCTGGTTCTAGCTCACATGGAGCTTCAAGCTCCAAGCGCAAACGTCCTAACTGGTTTGATAAAAAGAAAGGCAAGGGAGCAGGTCCTTCAAGGAAGAAGCCAAAGGTTGACCAACATGACAGAGGAAAACGTCATCGAATGAAGAAGCTGACAAAGGTGAAGTGTTACAATTGTAACCAGAAGGGTCACTATGCCCGCGATTGTCGCGAGCCAAAAAAGGTACACACCCCTTATACTATTGGGAACTTTGCCTATGTGTCAAGTTCTGTATTTTTAACTGAGTCTAATCATTTATGGACTGTAGATTCAGGAGCGACAGACCATATAGCGAAGGATAGAGAATCCTTCGTGGAATTTCGACGAGTACCAACTGGAACTATGTGGATCTATGTGGGAAATAACTCTAGAGCTGAAGTGAAAGGAATTGGCACCTGCCAACTGAACATGCGTGGTAAACGCATTTTATTCCTACATGATATTTTGTATGCTCCGGAGATTCGTCGAAATTTAGTGTCTATTTTATTGTTGGTCAAGCTAGGTTTTAATATGAACTTCCATAATAGAGGTGTGGATTTGTTTTTGGATACAAATTTCTATGGTTGTGGTTATTTTCTGGATTGTTTTATTGTATTAGATATTAACTATGTTAATGCAAATGTTTATTTTTCCCTTCTCACGTCTCATAATTCATATGATAATGATGTGAATGTGTGGCATGCTAGACTTAGTCATATTGGCCAACAACGTATGAATAGACTAGCCAAAGAGGGCTTGTTAGGGAACATTGAAAAAGTCGATTTGCCTATATGTAAGCATTGCCTAATAGGGAAAACGACAAGGAAACCATTTGGAAAAGGTAAAAGAGCTTAATTTCCTCTGCATTTAATCCATTATGACGTTTGTGGTCCAATGAATGTGAGAGGAAGGCATGGGGCTGTTTATTTCATCACTTTTATAGATGATTATACTCGATTCGGATATGTCTATTTGATTTCTCATAAATCTGAAGTATTAAGTTGTTTCAAAATGTTTATGAACTTGGTAGAAAATCAATTAGACAATAAAATAAAAGTAATAAGATCCGATCGATGTCGAGAATATTTATCTGATGAGTTCAGAAAATTATGTGATGAAAAAGAAATAGAAAGACAGTTGTCTATTCCATATACTCCTCAACAAAATGGTGTTGCGGAAAGAAGAAACAAAACCCTATTGGAAATGGTTAGGTCCATGATGGTACATGCTAACTTACCTATCACTTTTTGGAGTGATGCGTTGTTAACTGCTGCCTATATACTTAACCGGGTGTCTTCCAAATCAGTTACTTCCACTCCATATGAGTTATGGATAGGTAGAAAACCAGGACTTAAGTTTTCTTAAGCCATGGAGTTGTGCTGCCTATACACATGAGTCCTCTCACAAGTTTGGGAAATTGGGTCCCAGAGGAAAAAAGAGTATTTTCATAATATATTTTGAACACTCAAAAGGATATGTGTTCATAGGTGAGCAGGAAAGTGGAAGTATAACTGAATTCGAATCACGGGACGTCACATTCTTAGAGAATGAATTTCCTAAGAATTGTGAAATAGGTGAAAAATACTCCCTATTTGAAACCTTGGATCAAGATAATGAACATAATAGAGCTCGTCCAAGTGGGAGTAACATGAGAGGTAATGATTTTGATTCAACTCACTCTCAATTACAACCACAAGATGAGACGACATCATCATTATCTAATCCTAGTGGGAGCATAATGGGGAATGATGTGCAAAGTGTACAATCTCCCATACGGCGAACAAGTCGCAAAAGTGTTCTCCGTCGACGTTTTGACATTGAAGGGGAAACTTTTATGATTGCCCCACAAGATGAGGATGAGCCAAGAAATATAAATGAGGCTCTAAGTTGCCTTAGTAAGGAAAAATGGATGCATGCAATGAGAGAAGAAATAGAGTCAATGAAGCCAAACCATGTTTGGGAACTGGTTGATCTTCCTAAAGGACACAAAGCTATTGGGAACAAATGGGTTCTCAAAATAAAGCGTAAAGCTGATGGCTCAATAGAAAGGCATAACGCTCGCCTTGTGGCGAAGGGGTATAATCAACAGGAATGAATTGATTATGAAGAAACATTTTCTCCTATGGTGAGATTTACCTCGATTCGCATTATTCTGGCAATAGTGGCTAATATGGATCTTGAGTTACATCAAATGGATGTAAAGACTGCTTTCCTCAATGGAGAATTAGAGGAAGAAATATATATGGAACAACCTACAGGTTTCATTATGGAAGGCCAAGAAGGAAAAGTATGTCGACTTTTGAGATCGATATATGGCCTAAAGCAGTCATCAAGACAATGGTATATACGATTTCATAATGCCATAATGACATATGATTTTACAATGATAAATGAGGATCATTGTGTATATATCAAAAGATCCAAAGATCAATTTGTGATCATATCATTATATGTTGATGACATACTAATTGCTGGAAGCAATATTGAGTTTGTTAATACTGTGAAGAGTTGGTTATCTTCCAACTTTGAGATGAAAGATATGGATGAGGCTGCATACATCCTTGGAGTTAAGATTTCAAGAGATCGTTCGAAGAGATCATTATCTCTTTCGCAAGAAACGTACATAAATAAGGTTCTTGAACGATTTCGTATGCAAGATTGTAAACCCATTGATACTCCTATTGCAAAAGGTGAAGGATTGAGTCATAGACTGTGTCCAAGGACTCTACAAGAGAATGAACAAATGAAACATGTTCCTTATGCTAGTGATGTTGGGAGCTTGATGTACGCTATGATGTGTACAAGACCCGACATATGTTTTGCAGTTGGAATGGTGAGTAGATACCAATCCAATCCAGGTCAAGCACATTGGAAAGCCGTTAAAAGAATACTGAGATATCTGAAGGAAACTGCTGATTACAAGCTGAATTACCAAGGAAATGATCTGCAACTTGAAGGCTATACAGATGCTGATTGGGGAGGAGATTTAGATGAAAGGAAATCTACCTCTGGATTTGCTTTCTTACTGAACAATTGTGTCATATCATGGAGCAGTAAGAAGCAAACATGTATAGCCTTGTCCACGATGGAAGCTGAGTTCGTGGCATTATCAGCAACAGTACAAGAAGGAGTTTGGCTTAAGAAATTTTTGGATCATTTAGGTGTTATTGAGAAAGCTGCACATCTATTATTGGTTAACTGTGATAGCCAAGCAGCTATAGCGTACACCAAAGATCCAAAATATCATGGCAAAACCAAACATATAGATATCAAGTATAACTTTGTTAAAGATATGGTTTCACGAAAGGATGTGAACTTACAGTACATATCTACGCATAGAATGGTAGCAGATCCTATGACAAAGCCAATACCTAGAGATGTGTTTTGTGGTCATGTAAAATCTCTAGGATTGCGTAGAGTCTGATGTACTGGATATTGTAATTTCCCTGAGTTGTTCACATTTAATGAATTTGTATTTTTCATCATTAATGCCTATGAATATTTGTTTGATCTTTATGCATCTTAATGCTCAGTGCATTATATTATGTTGAGAAAGTATGTTGGACAGATAAGAGATTAGCCCACTCACACGGGTAATCGCCTATATTTACTATGTGATAAATAGAGATGAGACGGTTTTTAAGCTTATTATATAGGTGATAATCGAGAGCTCAAGCTTAAAATTAAATATGTCGCCTTAACTAAATGTTAAGATGAGGACATGATATGTACTATGTCCGAAAGTAAAATACCCCACATGTTTTAGTTTATCTGTCTAAGATGCCAGATGTGAGTTCTGATGAATTTTGTGAATGAGTAAATACGTGAACTCAAGTTAGACATTGGGTATGTCTAAATTATCATCTGTACGGTATTGATGGTGTAGACATACGCTCCATGGGAAAGGAGTTAATACCGTAATACGTATTTCATACTACGTATGCATGAGACGACCAATAAGAGTGGCAAAAGTTTGATCTCAACTTTCATGCCGTATGAGACTCTTAAGGAAAAGAGTTCCTCAATTTAGTGTCCTCATGACTTTTACTTATTCTCAAGATTTCTATTTAGTGTTTGCTATCTTAGAAGGTTGCCAATGGTCATGAGTTGATTCGATCTAATGGGATATTTCTAGAAAAGCAAGTTGAACTGAAATTGAGAGTTTGAAGGAAAGAGGAAGATCGGATTTGGAGAATCACATTGTAGTTTTGTATTCACTGGTCGACCAATTATGATTGTCTTTTGGGATAATCATAATTGTGAATACAATATATATATATATATATATATATATATATATATATATATATCATTGTTTAAAAGAGATTAAGAGAGATATAAATGTGATCGATCGATCTAGGGTACTGCATACTAAATTTACTCGGAAAGTGATGCCCATTATGAGATGTTATATATTCCTAACAGATGTATGGCAACGAGCTCTCCTAGTATGCTGGTCGCACGGACTATTCACCAGTATGAATGTTGCAGTGAGGAAAAGATGATTCTGTTCGGCCCACCATGTCAAGTGGGAGTTGATGTACTTTTCAATTGATAGGCCTCAGTAGGGCCCGTCCGCCCATGTTAGTTTTGGCCCACCATGTGCGAGTGGGAGATGATGGTGAGGAAAAGGTGCGATGTGAAAAGTTACATTGTTTAGATACGATAGGTTGTGTCTTTTGGAAGAGATGTTACGTTGAGGAGTCGCATCGTTTGGAGGAGACGCTTCGAGGGAAGATATAAAAGAAAAAATGAACGTATTTTTTTAAGGTTACGAACGTTGTTTTTCTTTTTCTTCTCTCACTCTCTCCTCAAAACCAACGTAACAATATTCCTTGAAGTACAACGTCACTTGCACATCGCTTCTCTCCCTAAGCGAAGAAAGGAATTTGATTTTCAAGAACAGTATCCGGTTTCCTCCTCGAATCGCAACGTCGATGTTTAGTCTGTGGATAAAAGGTACACTCAATCCCGTGGTGTGCTTTTGATCGGTGATTCATGTTTTTGTTTCTGGGCTCGCTTCCGCTTCGTTTTTTTTTAGGGGTTCAATTTAGTGTCGAATCCGTTTTCTGGGAATCGGTTTTTCCCAACACATATAAACTTGATTACATAAATGAGATGGATAGGAGTTTATTAAATCATACAAGATAAGCAAATATGTTTTTTCCCTCATTCTATGCAAGTAAGATTATACAGAGAAACCATACCAACAAGCACCGGTGCATATGGTACACCCACATAATAACTCATTCATAAAACTGAGGATCAAAGAATCTCGGCGAAGGAATAGCCACTAGAGGCTTTTCCTTCTTCAAGACGATCCCAAATTGCTCCGTCAGGTCCATCTTCTCTCCCTCGGGCAGCTTCCAGTCGAAGGAATGGAAGAGGGTGGCGAGCGAGTATAGCACCATCCTCTCGGCCATCGCTATCCCCACGCATATTCTTCTCCCAGCCCCGAAGGGCATGTAATTGAAGTCGTTCCCACCGTAATCGACTTTGCTATGCAAGAACCTTTCGGGATAGAACTCTAGCGGGTTGTTCCATATGGAAGGGTCCCTATGTATCGCCCACGCGTTGATGAAAACCCGAGAGCCCTTCGGGATCATGTAGCCTCCGACAGTACAGTCTGCGCTCGGGCAATGCGGGACGAGCAGGGGAGTTGCCGGGTGCAGTCTCAGCGTCTCTTTCATGACAGCATGTAAGTAGGGCAGTCTACGAATGTGGGACTCTTCTACTATGTTGTCCTTGCCGACCACAGCTTCCAATTCTTGTTGGATTTTGCTTAGAATGCCAGGCTTGTTCATGATCTCAGCCATGGCAAACTCAATTGTGTTGGAGGATGTGTCAGTTCCGCCAACCACCATGTCCTATCAAAATAATTCAATCGCATGAATTTTACAATGCGCCGTCCTCAAGAGAAATTGAAGTCATGGAGTAGAATTTGAAAAGGCAAGCTAGCAAGATTAGGATTAAAAAACTAATTTTGTAAGGGTCAAAAGCTACGTCTTTCGTTTGTTCTTTCCGTTGCTATTCGTTGAACTAGACTTCTGGGAAATAGAAATGCAGTCTAAACCCATCAAAATTGTCTTTATGTAAATGTTAGCAGCGAAATCACACCCCAAAATTCAAGCTCTCATCCATTTTACATTCATAACAATTAAACAATCTAGCTGGAATGGAGAGTTTCAATATTCGATGGTATGACACCAAACACACAGCGGATAAAAACTGCTGATCGGTGGACAGAGACGGCAACTCCTGTAATTCTACGTTCTCGTAGTCAATGTCGTTTCATGCGATTGAAAATTTAGCTTTGACCCAATACAAAGGACAAATCGATGTATGTTCAACACGATTTGATGACTGAACCAGATTGCATGATGAAGAAATGTTGGATATCAGTAGCAAGTTAATGAAATCTACAGTCCAAAAAGAGTAAATCCCTCATTTGTACGTGTGCTGAGGTCAAGTTATATAATTGTAATGTAAATTTTCATTGAAAATCAGTCTCTCTCTGCAAAGCCTATCTAAGAAACAATCTACTACTCAGGGATTGTCAAATTGGGATAATTCTTTTTCACATAATTTCTCGATGGAAAATTCTCTTAGGGCAATCATCACTGCACTAACATAAGAGATAGCAAACAGCCGATAAAAAGTGATGTCTGAGTGCGGGTGAATCCAAAGACTCAAGATACAAACATCCTGTCACCTTTCGCAAAGTACATAAAAACCGTGGCCTAAATCTACCCTTTTATGTTACCGACAGATAACGAGTTTAAATATTCATCCTCCACCTCCAGCAATGAAAGCACTGGGATTGTGCTTCTTCTTTTTCTTTTGTTTACCTTAATGGATATATGAAAATGTTTATTTTTTAATCTAATCTACTCATAAGATGGAGAGAAGAAATATCATATTGCGCTCTTCCTCCTTTCTATATATAATTCAGGGGCACAAGCTTAAACGTCTGGCTACAAGAAAGCTGATGAAATTCTGTGCAAGTATCATGAAGTGATCAAGTTCAGGCCTTGCCTTGTGCATGTGATCTCCTCGTAGCAATTTTCATGCTACTAGGGAGATTTGAACAAGTAATCTCCAATTCCTAAACTGGGAATTTCTTGATATCCCAACCAACTAAGCCAACCCTAAGAGAGGCAGAGTCAGGTGGCCATTTGTACCTAGTTAACTTTGGATATTTTAGTCAAGAATTCAGAATATTTTCCTTTCAGTATCATATTGTAAATAACATGTAAGTTATCACTACATTTTTCTTTGATTGAAATTAAATTAGCAGTTGGATTTAGTAAGTTCAACTACTATATGAAACTTAGCATTAGAGATTTAGAAGATGAATCATTAGTACTTATTTAAATATATAAACATCTATCCTCATGGAGATCTTGATATTTAGCTCAAGCAAGTAAAATTGATTATTTTGTAGGTTCATTTTTCATTAATTAAAAGTTTTAAGCCCGTTAAATGCCATCTTCAGAAATGTTACCATTAAGATTAACTTATAAAGCGATATGACAGATTAAAAATTATCATTTAAACAAACTAGTCATTGCAATAGGCGCATTATCTCTTAAACTAATGTTACTCTACTAATCAAGTGCGTTCACCATGTATGCTCGTTAGATTAGATCATGAATGCTCGTTAGAAAAGCAAAATATTACAATATAAAGAAGTAAGCTTTGCCAATAATATAGAAGGAGGAGAAGACAAAGGCCCCGTTTGGTTCAGCATTCCCAATGGGCTTTCAAGGCTAAAAGCCCATTTGGAAAAAATTTAGGTGTTTGGTTCAGCATTTGGAGGTGTACTTAGCCAAATGCTGACATTTGAAATGCTGAAAGCCCAAAACAGGTGGAGACCTGCTTTGGGCTTTCAGCATTTCGGAAATACAAGTCCACCTCTACTGTTCATCCATTGGCTTTTTTTTTTAAAACTGACCATCCTCCTCACACCTCAACTGCCGTTGATCGGCGACGGAGTTTCATCGAATTTTATTTTTATTTTTTAAAAAAACTAATAAAAATCATTTGCAAATGTTGGGTTCACCTTTTTTTTTTTTTGTCATTTTTATCTTTTGACAATCAATAGCCCAACTTTTTATCAATACACTAGAATAATCATTAATTAATGAAGAGGATTAATACTACAATAATTAAAAAAAATTATTCAAAGTTGAAAACAAACCTAAAAGAACCGAGGCCAAAAGTTAAGCTTTGCATCTAATCTATAATCAAATTATTTTAATATAATTTTTAAATAAATTTACTAATATATTTATTTTACATTACTCTCAACATTAAAACGTAAAAGGTTATATAGTCATTGTTTATTTTTTGCAATTTTAAAAATACTAAAACTAGAAAACTTAATTTTTTGAGCTTTGCATCTAATCTATAATCAAATTCTTTTAATATAATTTTTAAATAAATTTACTAATATATATCTTTTACATTACTCTCAACATGAAAATGTAAAAAGTTATATAGTCATTGTTTATTTTTTGCAATTTTAAAAATACTAAAACTAAAAAACTTAATTTTTTGAGCTTTGCATCTAATTTATAATCAAATTCTTTTAATATAATTTAAAAAAAAATTACTAATATATATCTTTCACATTACTCTCAACATGAAAATGTAAAAGATTATATAATCATTGTTTCTTTTTTGCAATTTTAAAAATACTAAAACTAAAATACTTAATTTGGTTACGTTAAAGGGCTTTTCAAATATATGTTTACTAAACAGTCTTGCATTTCCCTAAAGCATTTTTTAGTTATAGTTTACCAAACAATCTAGCATTTTGGAAAACACTTTTACTTCAAAGGTATTTATTCTCCCAAAGACATTTCCCCAAAGCTGAACCAAACGGACCCAAACTCACCATAAGCAGAGCTTTGAGGCCAGTCATTGTTAGAGGAGTCTTGGCATCTTCCTCATCATTCAACTCCAATAGAAACTGCAAAAAATCTTTGCTCTTCTCGCCACCGTCCAAGGACCCCTTTCCGCCTTCTCCCTCCATCTTCAATCTTTTCTCAATCATCTGCTCAAAAATTCTATCGAACCGTTTTGCCAATCCCTTCATCTGCCTCTCTATCCCCTGCAAATCTAATTGGGCTAAACCCGGATAAAAGTCCGAAATGTTCGGTTTGCCAAGAAGATCTGTGATATCTGACACCACCTGCCAAAGGGAAGGAAAACCAAAATGAAATCTGAAAACCCATATCGAAATTATTAAAATTCTCTCAAGCCAAGAATCAAATACAAAAAAAGTTGATTGCCCAAAAAAATTTAAAATTTACATAAGAGAAAACTAGACAATTAATCACATAACTCTTATGAATATTACAATGAAATAGAATTGATTGTAGATCTTGATTACTAACTGGCTTAGTGGCTTGCCCACTGTGCCCAACCCAAATAGTCACGAGGAGCACTTTCTAGTGAAGTAACACTAATTAGTTACAAATTCAATCTAGCCTAATTCGAAGAATCATAGTCATGTTTTATTATAGGTTGGTCTAGAGAATAAGTTTAATGCAACCATAAAGTGCTAAAATGGTTACCTCCTATTTGGCACGAGAGAAAGTCTAATATTCTTTTTCTTTTTGTTAATAAGAAAAAAGTAATCGTAACGCATATTATCAATATAGACGTTGTTCAAAAGCAGCCACATCCATGATTATTGTAACAGTGTTGATACTGCTGAAAAAAGTTCAATTTGCTTGTAACTCTACCTTTGATACCGGATACAACAAATCTTGGTTTTCATTTCTCTTGTCCCCTTCCTTGATCCATCCATCAAGTCAATAGCTCGCAATCAGACCCAAAAGATCTTTTCAACGTAGCATTTTGGGTCCAATGTAATTTGCCCCGTCAGATAAACAGATTTTTCCTTTAGATCATGTTTTGATTTTGATTAAGAGAGCTGGCTTAAACACTTAAAGAAGGATGGACAAACGCTTGTTATATATTTTAAAGCTTTCTTTATGCGGTGACGGTGTGACGCTATTAACTTTTTCATAGGAAGAAAAAGAGAGAAATACTATCCAGTTGTCATTATCACTAACTAACCTGCCGGAAATCAGCACCCAGGCGCTCTCTCTCCTCGCCCTGCACCGTCGCACCCCACAACATGCTCGTGATCACGTTGAGCACCGTCAAGAAGATCTGCTCCCCAACGTTAACTGGTGACCCGGCCCGGATTCTCAAGTACCCAACGGTCTTTCGGACCTCCCTCCGCCGGCGATCATAGACGGAGTCCAGCTTGTGGTTGCTCAGCAACCTGAGCGCGCACACCTTCCGCAGCATCCTCCACTTAGGCCCGTACGGGGTCCACACGAGGCTGGAGCCGCCATACGTTGCAACCCTTGCGGCGGCGGGCACGTCACGGTTGGCAAACATGATGTCATTATCCTTCAGCACCTCGCGGGCGGTGGCAGGTGACGTCACGATGACACTGAGCTTCTTGCCGAGCTGGAGCTTCAGGACCGGGCCATACTTCCTTGCGAGGGCAGTGAAGTAGGTGTGGAGCTCCGGATCGAGGAAGGGTAGGTTTCCGACGAGGGGGAGGCCTGCAGGTCCCGGCGGCAGGGATGGCAAGCTTTTCTTCTCGGCGGAACGACGCCATGCCCAGCAGCTGATTGCGAAAATGCCCGAGAGAAGGAGAAGTAAGTGTGGGAGTGAGAAATCGTGCCCCGAAAGAGAAGATTGGAGAGTGTGGAAGAGGGGATGGGACATGGCGCGGGACATTCTGAATTACGAGTGCGTTCGGTCACGCGGCTCATATCCATTTAAGTAGAGATGGAGAGATGCGTTGGCATGAATTTTTACTGCCGTCCGCCCAATCTCTTTGTCCTACTCTTGCTAGCAGAGAAAGTGCCGAACTCGGACGTGTACGCCAGATTTCATTAAATTATCTAACATTTTTATGCGGGACGATTGCGAAACCAAACGCTAAGATGCTCAAAGCGATTCCCCAGTCTCTGTTTCTTTCTTATCTTTTGAGCAAAAATAACCATCACCTGCGTCAGATTCAAAGGTTTCTGTTTAATCTAATATAAATGGGAAGGTTTCTGTTTAATCTAATATAAATGGGAAGAACATGTGTTGGCAGATGGTTGGCCTAACAAACGAATCTTTTTCGGGGATCCATCATGAGAAAGCCAACACATCGAAGTTGTTACTTTATTACATGATAATAATTAAATGCAAAAAGAAAAAAAGAAGTTACTCTTGAACTCGATTTGTTTGCGTGTGACCAATTGAAAATGAGGAGTAGGCATCGCTTCGCTCAGACAAACGACCTTGACGGCGTGGATCCTAGGACAGATTCGAAACTCCATCTCCTCCGCTTCACGCCAACAAAATAAGTGTTGAAAGATATGCTTGAGTTAGACAAAATCCGAGGAAACAGGTTTAGGGGTATTACCTAAATGATGGACTTAAGGCCTATGATTAGGCGCGAACTCTTCCAAGCCCATACCTCACGTGATATTGGGGTATTTTTAGGAATTTTGCAAAAAGAAATTGCCACTAGCCTATTGGGGTCGTCTAGAAACCAAGTGAGATATGAGAATATACCTCACTTCCTACATAACCAGAGAATCTAAAATCGATGACTTGATTACACTAATTGACAAATTAGTGCTCTTTCAATACTTAATCTTGTTTATTTTAAAAGAAAATATTTATGTCGAGCAATTTGGATTGATTTTACACCTATCTACTAACATATGAGGTGATCATACAAGACACATTGATTTTAGATTTTCGAAATTTTTTAACTTTTTAATAATTTTTTAAAAATTTAATTTAATTTTTTATAAAAAAATGTGGAATTTTTTAATGTTTTCTGAGTTTTTGAATTTTTGGAAAACTTTTTGAATGTTTATTATTTTTCGGAATTTTTTATTTTTTTGAAAATCTTTGAATTTTTAATATTTAATATTATTATATTCATGAAAAACGAGTTCAGACCGGGTAAACCCAAACCGGCCCGCTGATCCGATCCGAGCCCAGGTCCGACCCACGTTGGATAAAAAAAAAAAAAAAAAATTGGTTTAGTTTTTAAAACTATATGTTTTTTTTTCCTTTTTTTTTGTCTTATCCCTATTTTGTCTTTTTCTGCTGTGCCATCTTCTGCACTTCCTCATTCCCGAAGCCAACTTTTGCTCTTTTTCTTCCTATTTCTTTTTTACCTTTTGCTGCACTTTTCTTTCCTTGCGTTTTCTTTTCTTTTTCTTTTTTTCTTTCTTTCTTTCTTCTGGTCTTCTCCTTCTCCATCTTATTTACACGTTCGTTTCCCCACCTTCACCGAAACAGCCATCCTCCAGACGAACTCTCACCGGAAAGTTCTTTCGCCTCAACACCAATCGCCGACGCCGACCTACGCGGCCGCAAACGAGCGGTGCGATCGCCTCCAGTGATCCCCAAACTCCTGCGACCACACTGACCCAATCCAAACTCGAAGACTTGACGGACCTGACCCCACAATCGGTCGAAACAGGCAACAAGGAAATGCCGACTAAGCAACCACGAACGAAGGAAACATGGAATCACAACTAGCATTCCGAAAGCAAAGCAAAAATCGGTGTAAGTACTCACAGATCTAACTGAGACATTTTCACAAACAGTTGACTTGTGCTAACAAATCCTAAGGTTTCCAGCTCTGCCGAGACTCGAATCGACGCCGGTGACCTCGACGCACGACGTACGGGGACTATGGAAACAAAATATAAGGACGACAAGGGCTGGAGCTCGCGCGAGCCGACCGCGATCTCCAGCCCGGTGTGCCCAAAACAAAACGCGAGCAGAGCCGAGCGTACCTGTTCAGCTTGAGGACGTTGCCGGGAAGGTCCTTGGACGAGTCTACGCGGGGCCGAGGCGCCCTCCCTTGCTCTCTTAGTCGCTTGGTGTTGTACTTTAGCTGGTACGTCCATGATGGGATGCAATTGGACGCACCGTTTCAAGTTGAAACGATACAATGGAAAAGCACTAATGGAGGGGTACCAAGGGAGACGTATATAAGCCTCCCGGACACAACCATTGGAAGTGGTTGTCAGATCATTTGCACCAAAATCTCTCTCAATTTCCATCATCAAGGAATAAGGCGTTCCATCTTCAATTTTGCAAGAATGATCGGCATTTACGCTATGGAAATTGGGTGTTTTCCTTGTGATTGCATCCAGACCAACGTGAGGCAGTGTTGTTCGTGATTGAATCGCAATTCAACGTTCGATCCGGGGTTATTTGCTGTTTGCACATCGGAATCAGGTAAGTCGTCTTCCGCCTACTAGAATTCCATCATTAGTATCAGAGCCCAGTTGTGATTTCTGCCTTGTTTTTCATTGAGTTTTCTCATCTACCATTTGATATTGAGATCAAGAGATTGTTTTCTACATTGTTTGGATGTATAATGGTCGGAATTACCATCTGAGAAACTCAAAATCGAACTGAAGTGAAGAATGGACTTGGCGTCGCGTACACCCGTACAGTTTTGGCCATTTTTCGATATAATTTTTTGGCCAAAATTAATTTTTGAATATACAGGGTGAAAGTACTCGTCGATACGAGTCCAACGGTGGGTTGAACGCTGCCGGAAGACGTCGCACGCGCCCACACGCGTGGCCAGAAGCCGCTGCGCGTGGGCGCCATGCGCCTGAAGCGCTGGCTTGGCCAGCGCGTGCGCCACACGCGCCGGCAGCAAACCGACGGGTGTGGTCACGCGCCAGTCAGCGAACCGGCACGTGATGACGTCACCATGACGTCATCCAACGGTCGGTAACCGTTGATATGACATCATCGATGACGTCACGGCCGGCGGTTGTTGGCTGGCCGGTAACCGGCCAGTGACCCAACCCGTTGACCCGACCCGTTGACCATTGACTGGTCAGTGGTCGGACCGGTCAGACCGGCTAGGAGCCGTTTGGCTCGCTGGCGCGTACGCCACACGCGCCGCGCACTCAGTCGGCGCGTGGGGGCACGTGCGGGCTCCGATTGGAGCGTGGTTAGTGGCGTTGGGTTCGTATGGATGTCCTCTACACTGTGGTATAATTATTTTTCTTTTTTGGATTTTATAAATGTATGAAAATGTGTAGGGAACCCTATGTACGAGTATTTTTTTGGGGTTTAATGCATAGTTTATTCATTTGTAGCTTGTATTTTCTTGTGGTTTAGGAAATACAGTAACTAGCTTGTGTGCAAATGATGTCATATATGTTGTGTAGAACTTGGTTCGATAATACCTTGTATATAGTTTAATATACTTGCAATTTTCAAGTTGCTAGAAAATTCGAACAATGGTAGGAAATCCATTACATGTTGAATTGTGGTTTTGACTGGAATTGCTGCATGATTGTTATTTGTATATTGTTTTACATCATACTATGTTTTGTGTTAATGGAAAAATGTAGACATTACATGAGGTCATGTAATTATTTTTTCCTAGTGGGAGTTCGTAGGTTGGTAGAATTCGAAGGATTTTTCACTGAGAACTCAAAATTTGTGCAAATTAAACTAATTAATGATAATTGAACAATTGTACATAGAAGTTGATTGGGAACATAGTGAACTTTTGTTTTTGTGTCTTTTGTTGAATTATCATTATTTTAGTTTGTTTTTGCTGCAAATTAAATATGTGTGTTACTCTGAAAAATGTGTTAGTATTGATTCTGCGTCTATTATGTAAATGTGTTATAGCAATTGATTATGGCATCGGCATCCAAGACCATTGTGGCTGACCTCAATAAGGGTGAGAAGCTGAACGGTGACAATTATGATATTTGGCACCGAAAGGTTCAATACATCCTTGAGGAGCAAGAGGTTTTGGAAACCCTCAACCATACCATGGATGAACCTGAGCATGGAACTTCAGCTCAACACAGGAGAGATCTGGAAACTTATCAAGCTTGGAAAAAGAAGAACAGCATTGCTCGCATCACGTTGCTGAGCTGTATGCAAGATGATCTCATGTGTGAGTTTGAAAGTTATGATAAAGCTCAAGCTATGTGGGTTGCCTTGAAGGATAAGTTTGGGGGTACATCTGCCACTAAGCTGAGGAGACTCACCATCAAGTTTGACACATACCGAAAGCGCCCAAATATAACGATGAGGCAGCATCTTCGGGAGATGTCAAATATGATTCGTGAGCTGAAGTCAGTAGGTCACTCCCTTACTGATGAACAGCAGATTCAGGCTGTTATAAGGTCTCTTCCTGACAATTGGGAGCATATGAAGATCAATATGACACATAATGAGAACATCGTCACTTTTGATGATATTATGCGTCATTTGGAATTAGAGGATGAGCGCCTAGAGGCTGCGAGATTCTCTACCCATACTTATGTTGTTGAATCGAGTTCGCGCAAAGCTTCGGGCTTCAAGCGCAAAAGGAATCTTCAGTTCAACAACAAAGGGAAGATAACTGATCAGGGACCCAAGAGGGCTAAGACCTTCCGACGCAAGAAGCGTGGTGGGAAGAAGGACAAGGCCAAGATGGAGTGCCACAATTGTGGCAAGATGGGTCACTTTGCTCGTGAATGCACTAAGCCGAAAAAGGTACCCTACTACTCCATTACTTTGAGTAATGCTTTTATTTCTAGTACTGTAATACTTGCTGAATCTCATCCAATGTGGACTGTAGACTCAGGAGCAACAGACCATGTAGCTAGAGACCGAGAAGCATTTGTGGAGTATCGTCGGATACCGCTTGGAAGAAGATGGATATATGTTGGGAATAACTCAAGAGTTGAAGTAAAGGGTATCGGCACATGTAAATTAATCTTACGTGGGGGTCGAAACCTATTCCTGCATGATGTCCTTTATGCTTCAAATATTCGACGAAACTTGGTCTCTGTAATTGTTCTTCTTAGCTTAGGTTATGTATTGAATTTCCATGGTGATTGTGTTAACATTTTGTATGGAACAGTTTATTATGATTCAGGTCATGTATCGAATGGTTTTATGGTGTTAGACATTGACTATGATCAATACAATGTTAATGTTAATGATTGTTTTTCTTTAATTGCATCTTCCAATAATGTTGAGATTAATGCAAGTACTCGGCATGCTAGATTAGGTCACATTGGGTTGCAGAGAATGCAAAGATTAGCTAGAGAAGACCTTTTAGGGTCACTCACTAATGTTGATCTACCCATATGTGAACATTGTCTAGCGGGAAAAGCAACTAGAAAACCATTCGGTAAAGGGACTAGAGCTGAATTTCCATTGCAACTCATACATTCTGACATTTGTGGTCCTTTAAATGTGAGGGCGAGGCATGGAGCCTCATATTTCATTACTTTCATAGATGACTTCACACGTTTCAGTTATGTCTTTCTGATCTCCCATAAGTCCAAAGAATTAGAATGCTTTAGACGATATATAACGATGGTAGAGAATCAGTTGAACAAAACAATAAAGGCATTGAGAACCGATCGTGGACGTGAGTATCTATCGGAGCAATTCAAGGCTCTTTGTGATAAAAAGGGAATTGTACGACAATTGACTATTCCTAATACTCCACAACAAAATGGGGTAGCCGAGAGAAGGAATAGAACCCTATTAGAAATGGTTAGGTCTATGATGGCGCAATCAAATTTACCTATCTCCTTTTGGGGAGATGCATTATTGACTGCTGCCTACGTACTTAACCGAGTGCCCTCAAAATCGGTCACTTCCACCCCTTATGAATTATGGACTGGTAGAAACCAGACTTAGGTAGTCTACGTCCATGGGGATGTGCAGCTTATGTTCATGAATTTTCCCATAAATATGGCAAATTAGGCCCTAGAGGGAAGAAATGTATCTTTATAAGATATTCTGAACACTCCAAAGGGTATGTGTTCATAGGTGAACAAGCTGATGGGAGTGTGATCGAAAAGGAGTCACGAGATGTCACGTTCTTGGAAAATGATTTTCCTAGTAGAGGTGAGATTGATAAGGATTTCCAATTATATGAGATGGAAGATCCTAATAATGCACCCACTAATGTTATGGAGGGAAATGAAGAATTACCTCAACATGAAAGACCTAGTGGGAGTGTTGCATCGTCCGGCGAATTGAATTTAAGAGAAATTCAGTTGCGTAAAAGTAATCGTAAAAGTATTCCTCATCGCCGTTTTGAGATTGAAGGGGAAGCATTTATGATTGCTCATAAAGATGATGCCGAGCCTAAGACTATTCAAGAGGCTCTCTCATCATCTTATAAGGAAGAATGGAGAAAAGTTTTGGAAGACGAGATGGAGTCAATGAAGACAAATCATGTCTGGGACTTGGTTGATCTACCACCCAATCGTAAGGCCATTGGAAACAAATGGGTCTTTAAGATTAAGCGAAGGGCGGATGGATCCATTGAAAAGTATAAGGCTCGCCTTGTGGCAAAAGGTTATACTCAACAAGAGGGTATAGACTATGAGGAAACATTTTCACCAGTTGTAAGGTTTGCCTCGATACGCCTTATTCTAGCCATCGTTGCACATTTGGACCTTGAATTACATCAAATGGATGTAAAGACGGCATTTCTCAATGGAGAACTAGATGAGGAAATTTATATGAAACAACCAATAGGTTTCATAGCTAAAGGTCAAGAGCATAAAGTTTGCAAACTTCATTGCTCAATATATGGCCTTAAGCAATCATCTAGACAGTGGTATCTTCGTTTTCATCGAGCCATAACAATTTTTGGTTTCATGATGATCGAAAAAGATCACTGTGTATATGTCAAGCGGTCCGAAGACAAATTTGTGATTTTATCACTTTATGTGGACGATATTCTGTTGTCTGGAAATGACAAGGTTATGGTAATCACCATAAAAGAATGGTTATCCTCCAATTTTGAAATGAAGGACATGGGAGAAGATGCTTATATATTAGGAGTTAAGATCGAAAGAGATCGATCAAGGAAACTCCTTACTTTATCACAAGAATCTTATATTATAAAGATTCTTGAGCGTTTCAATATGCAGCATTGTAATCCCATTGATACTCCTGTCATGCAAGGTGAAAGCCTAAGTACTGAGATGTGTCCTAAGACTCCAGAAGAAATCAAAGTGATGGAAACTGTTCCTTACGCTAGTGCGATTGAAAGTTTGATGTATGCTATGATGTGTACTTGATCCGACATATGTTATGCCGTGGGATTGGTAAGCCGATATCAATCAAATCCCGGTCAAGCACACTGGAAAGCAGTGAAGAGGATCCTGAGATACTTGAAGGGCACCATGGACTATCGACTTTGTTACCAAGGGAATGATTTACACCTATTAGGTTATTCAGATGCTGATTGGGGTGGAGACCTGGATGAGCGTAAATCGACTTCTAGATATGCGTTCTTGCTCAATGGAGGTGCAATTTCTTGGAATAGCAAGAAACAGACATGCACAGCCTTGTCAACTATGGAGGCTGAATTTATTGTGTGTTCTGCTGCAGTGCAAGAAGCGGTATGGCTAAAACGTTTCTTTGAAAATTTAGCCACTATCATTAAGATTCCAAGACCGGTGACAGTTTATTGCGATAGTCAAGCAGCCATTGCCTATGTGAAAGATCCCAAGTATCATGGAAGGACGAAGCACATTGACAAAAGAATAACTTCATCAGAGATATTATAGCGCAGAAAGAAGTGATTCTACAATACATTTCAACCAATAGAATGGTTGCTGATCCATTTACGAAGGCTATTCCTAGAGACATATTCTTGACCCACAGGATGTCACTAGGTTTGCGTAGAATGTGATATGTGTTATTGTAGAGAATCATTATTTCATGTATTTATGGACATATGTATTGTACTTGTTTGTTTATTAATGACTTGATGTTTTATCAAAAAGTACAAATCCATTATGAGACTAGCACAAGTACACATATATTATTGGAAAGTATGTCAGCAAGTAATGATTGGCTCACTCACACGAGCAATCGCCTCAAGTGCTATAGTTAGCACGTTGAGATGAGACGTTATGTACAATTAAATGCTGAAGAGCAAGTCTGGTACATAAAATATGTCGCCTTGATTGGAGTCAAGATGAGGTCTGTGATTTGTTTATAATAAGACCGAACATGATAGTCCCACAATCATGTATGCCTGTAAGATGCCGGATGCGAGTACTTAATTAGGCGCTATAGAAAGCGAGCTAATAGAGCACTCGAGTTAAACATGAGTACGTGAGAAGCACGTGACTATGTTTAGACTAAGATCCGTATAGTGGATATATTTAAGAAATGACATACGCTCTTATAGAAAGAGAAATCCACTATAGCATGTAATTCATACCACATGTGCATTGTTCAACCGCAAGGGAAGGTGAGTAAAATTATCCCTATTTACTCATTGTGTGAGCCCTTGAGGTAATTTATAATTTACCTCAATTCGTGCCCTATGTTACTTCTGACTATGTTCTCGAAATGAAAGATCAATGTTGCTACTTTAGCATGTTATAGGCGGTCATGAATAGAAATGGCCTATGGGACGTGTCTAGGAAAGCAGTTGTTCTAAAATTAAGAGAGACATGAGTGCGAAGGAAGACTATTGTTGTTTTACATCTGTCACATGTATTTACTGGTCGACCAATTATATCGTCTTATGTGGTTGCGGATATAATTGTAAATACATGGTGTTTTGAAGATAATCAAGTATAGCCTTTAAGGGATAGGTATACTTGAATTGATGTAACAAAATATGTCTGGAGCACTGTGAGACATCAATTGTTTATTTCTTTTTCGAGGTTGTAGCCATTATGTCATCCCTAACAGGTGCATAATTTGAGCTCCCAAGTGCAGGTGTACTCACTGGTCGCACGGCTTACTTGCCAGTATGAATTATTCTGTAAAGTTGATAAATGTTGAACGCCTTGCCTTATATTCTTGATAGAGCGTTATCAAGCCCATCATGTCCGAGTGGGATATGTTATACTTTAGCTAGTACGTTCATGATGGGGTGCAATTGGACGCACCGTTTCAAGTTGAAATAATACGATGGAAAGGCATTAATAGAGGGGTACCAAGGGAGACGTATATAAGCCTCCCAAACACAACCATTGGAAGTGGTTGTCAGATCATTTGCACCAAAATCTCTCTCAATTTCCATCATCAAGGAAGAAGGCGTTCCATCTTCAATTTTGCAAGAACGATCGGCATTTACGCTATGGAAATTGGGTGTTTTCCTTGTGATTACATCCAGACCAACGTGAGGCAGTGTTGTTCGTGATTGAATCGCAATTCAACGTTCGATCTGGGATTATTTGCTGTTTGCGCATCAGAATCAGGTAAGTTGTCTTCCGCTGACTAGAATTCCATCACTTGGACATTTCACTCTCCGTTTTCCATTTCTCTCTCGTTCTCCATCTCCCCTAAGAAGAGAAAGACCAGCCAGAGCCAGGGAACCCCCCGCCTCCAAACAGCCTTTAAATACCAAGGCAACGTGCTGCTGCAATCAATCGGAGGATTAACTTTGTTTTGCAGGTTAGAGTCCTTCGGTAGGCATCAGCTTTTGAAAAGGGAAAAGAAGCAAGCGAAGAAAATTTTCTTTGTACCACCATCATGACTCTGCCATCAGCCTCAGAAGAACATTCTCATGAAGAAATCACACCTCAAGCCTTTAAAGTTTGGGATCCAATCGTGGACCTAATTGTCATTGTCCCTAGATCTCAAGAGCAACTTATTAAGGCCCAATAAGTGCAATGGCAGCCCATCCAAGCTTAATCAAATCTAGGGCAGCCCATCTTAAGCAAGCCCATTGTGGGCCTATCCCTCGCAAGCCATCCTTACCGGTGGGTACCATTTAATCCATGGTACTTTGGTCAAGCCCAAATGCATCACTGCCAAGAAACTAGGGCAATCAAAGCAGGGCCAACCTGATGGCAGCCACCATTCATAAATGAAGCAAGCACGGCCATTGGGTCAAATCCAATCAATGCGGGGCAAGCAACCAAGTCAAATGACTCGGGTATTAGACCAAAATCCCTACTAAGGATTTCTTAATGTGGGGGAAGGAATCGAGTCGAGTATGGAAGCAAATCCCTACCTGATTTTTCCACCCAAGTTTCTACCGTATTCCAGCGTGGCTACCAGTGATCACCCAGAGCCTGGTGATCCATTATTCGTCTCCACCACCGATGGACCAAAATTGTGACTTATCGCTCATCAATTTACCAAATCCGAAAGCTCTTTGACCTCAACACAGGAGTTTCAGCAAGTTCTAGTTACAAAAGATAAGGATAGTTTTCTGGATTGAACCATTCCGATTCTAGTAGATCCAAGAATGGCACGACAGTGGACAAAGTGTAACCAATTGGTGAGAACTTGGATTGGCAACTATATGGCTCCGAAAGTCATAGCCGGATTACCCCCAATAAAGGATTCGAAAACCATGTGGGAGAATATAAAAGAAATATATGGGAAATTGGACAAAGCGAAGATCTTCTGACTTACCCAAACACTCTCAAAGTTGGAGCAAGGAAACATGTCCGTTGCGATATGCTTCAACAAACTATCCGCCCTCTAGAATGAACTAAAGGCAACAAAAGAAAAACTTGAAGGCCTCGAAGCCACTTTATAACAATACAAGGCCATAAGAGATAAAGAGAAAACAACGAGATTTCTCTTGATTTTAAACAATTCATAACTCACATTCCGATTGCAGATTTTGGCCATGGATCTAATACCACTGCTCGACCTCATCTATCACCTTGCAGTCCAAGAAGAGAGTTAGCGACTCTCGTTGCCGAAATATGCTAAAGGAAGCGAGAGCATCACGCTCACGGCTTGTGGCTCGCGGTGGGGTTTTGGCTATAGAACTCTAGAAGACGAAAGAGGAGTAGCGGCACTAGGGTTCATGAAGAGTGGAGAAGAAGAGCCTTTTAAGAAGGGTGGAATGAATGGCCCAGATTACTCTTTGCGATTAGAATGTTCACGGCCAATCAACTCTTATGTCACACGATCGGATGGCTCATGATCCATCAACACTTCGGCTAAATTGGACGATGAAAGGATGACTAAAGCATCCAATGGTTAGAATTTTGCCTTGTAATCATAGAATACGGGCAAAATACCAAAGGAAAAGGTAAATTATTTTGTAAATATTGCAAACGTCCACATCACACAATTGATAATTGCTGGAAATTACACGATAAGCCTAGAGAAAAAAAAAATTCAGTAGCCTATTAAGTCAGGGGCTCGACTAGTCTAAGGTCTAATGATCAGCCCATTACACATGGACAATATCAACAACTTATGCAAGCTTTATAGAAATTGAACACTTCCAAACAATGAGGGAGTTTCTTAGGTATATCCCATTGTCTGATAAACTCTATTTCAAGAAATGCATGGATAGTAGACTTGGGAGCAAGTGATCATATTGCCTATGAGAAAAGTTTTTTCTCCATTATACATAAAGGGACAAACTTTCCTATTTCCGTTCGACTTCCCAATAGAAATGTTATCCATGTCACAATGACAGGTACAGTCAATTTTAGTCCTCAAATCATCCTTAAAAATGTCCTCTATGTCCCGGAGTTTCACTTTAACCTCATTTCTGTGTCCAAAACTTGCAAAGAAAATTCTTTTCAAGTCTTGTTTGATTTTGATACTTTCAGGCCCTTTTGACTGACAAACTAATGGCTTGGGTAGACTCTCCGAAGGATTATTTTTTTGGACTGGTTTTCCAAATAGTCTTGATTTATCTTGCATTCCTTTTAATTAAAAATCATTTTATAACATGACTACCAATGATAAAAGTTTCCTTTTACATTCAAGAATAGGTCATGATGTTTTTTTTCATACCCTCAGTGTCACATTTGTCCTTTTGTGAAGCAATCCCGATCACCTTTTCCTTCTAGTAAAACTCATACCAATAATGTTTTTTCATTTATTCATGTTGATATTTGGGGACCTTACCATACAACACATCGTGACGGCTCATGTTTCTTCCTTACAATTGTGGATGATTATTCTCGTACCACATGGGTTTTTCGATGCGATCTATGTTGACACCCGATTTTTTGTCGACATTTTAAACATTCTTTTTGCAAAAATAAAAAAAAAAATAAAGAGCCAAAAAGATTTAAAAAAATGAATGAAAACAAGAAAAAAAAAAAAAGAGAAAACAAGAAAAAAAAATGTAAAGAAAATAATAAAAGAAAAAAAAAAAAAAAAAAAGAGAAGAAAAACAAAATAAAGAGGGGGGGGCCATTGACGAGGGATTTTCTCTTTTGGGGGGCGGCGTGGCTCCGCACGCTCTCTTTTCTTGGGGGACGATCCTTCTCTCGAGGAAGAAAGGGTCGAACACTCTCGGGGACTCGGTTTTCTCTCTAATTCGCTCTGAAAAAAAAGGATTGGAGAAACTTCTCTCGGACACTCTCTCTCTCTCTCTCTCTCTCTCTGATCGGCTGATCATCTGGTGCGTTCGAAACCCTAGATTGGATCTCTGAATCCAATCGCGAATCGGCGAAGCAACTCTGCTCGATTCCCAATCATCGCAAATCGCGCCGAACGCCGTCGAAGAGCAGTGTCGCTGCCACCGCCGATCAGAGGCTCTCGGATCTCGCCACCTCACGTGGCTCGTGCCAAGGGAATCGAGGCCCTATCTGCGTGCGTAAAGATCTTCGATTTCTTGATCACTCTTGGACGAAGAGGCTCGTATTCAGCCAATCGCTCTCTGGATTCTGCTCTTGCTCGGCCGGATCGACGGACGCTCTCAAGGGGATCTCTCTCTGGATTCGTGAGGGTTCGATCTTTCTTTCGGAAACTCTTTCTCCGTCGAAGCTCGGGTCAAAGATCTCATTTGGCTGTTAAACCAGCCGAATCTGGTGAGTCACGAAACGAGACTGAAGAATAGATCCGTTGGTGTTCATGAAGGCCAGATCACTCGGTCAAGCATCAAAGTGTCACAAACAAGGTATCATTTTGAATCCGGTTGGCAGACTTTGTTAGAAGTGATGGTCGAGCATTATGGACTGGAAGTTGATCAGGTTGCTATTACTATTTTTATATGCTTGATTCCATTTGTCATTGATGCTTGTGTGAAGCCTGTGTCAATGAAGTCCTGGCGTGATTAATCAGTGGGTGCTCTATATCGGTTAGGTTTTACCATTGATGATCCTTATGTCCTGATTAGTTACTTCATCATCTTCATGCTTGCTTGTTTAAAACTTTGTGCCGATTACAAGTCTAGCTTTTCAAGGTCATATACTTACAGAGAAGTGATGTCTCAGCGTAAAAACATATTTCTATGGAGAGACCTCTCATTTGAAACTAAAAGCCTGTGGACAGTTCCAACTACTTGAGGATATATTGTTGTTGCCATCTGTTGAATCTCATGCTTGCTTTAGTTTTAATTATTGGGACTTTGCAGTATGATATATTGCATCTTGGATGTCTTGCCTTTCCTCTGGTTTTCTTTCGAATAAGACTCATTATATTGAAGGAGAGAAATAGGATTTTTAAGTTCTTGCAGATATACAACTTTGCAGTTATTGTTCTATCTCTTGCATATCAATCTCTTTTGTTAGGGATTTTTGTGCCAAAAAAAAAATGCAAGACAGCAAATTATATACTTGAGGTGATTGGTTTTCAGCTGACTTTGTTTCTCTTATGGGTGCTTCCTTCAGTCGATTGCCCTTATACAATGTTGTTGGTGATCATCATAGTGTCCAATGAGGCGAGAACCTTTTGTGTCGAAGTGCATGATCGACAATGAAGGTTCGGGGCCAGGATGCATTGCAAATCTAGTTAAAATCGATGTTTGTATGATCTAGAATTGATTGTAGTTGGATGCTGAGATTCTGTGATTTCCGAGTTTGGATGAGTGACTCACTGTTTTGGCTGAAACGAGGTACTAAATGAGGTTTTTTGACCTCTAGCCCTTCTAGACATAGAAAATAAACTTTTCAAGCTTCGATTTGATATGTTGCATGCCCTGAACGGACGTCATTCGGTCATCGAAAAACACCTACAAAATCTGTCAATTCTGCAGTAGTTTTTAGGTTGATTTACTGTTTTGACTACTCTATTCTGATGTTTGCTTGACTAACTCACCTAAGAGTTTTGTTTTTTTTTAAATGCATTTGCTTGCTGGTTTTGCAATCTATGTCCTATAGAGTACTTCAAATGTATTAGTTGAGCTTTGCGGTAATTGTTCTTCTGACACTGAATGGAATGAATGTGCCAACATAAGACTATTACTTTTTCATAGGTAAAGATAGCAAGGTTATCGGTGATATGCATTTTGTAAATGTTTGTTCAGAAGAAAAGATGGACAGGATCACGAGACTTTTGGTCTAAATGTTATATTGAAATCTGATTTGAGATACTGCTGTCTGACTTGAAGGACATTTGCTTGCATAAACTAATTGCAATTTTGCTTGATTACTTCATAGAAATGCTTCTTTATACAGGAGATCTTGCTGTCTTTTCTTATTTCTAACTTCCAAGCTCCTTTTGGCTTTCTTGAAGTTGTACATCTTTCATGATACACGCCATTTGTGAATATCAGTATGCTATAATTGCTGCTCTGCTCTTGTGTAGATTGTTTTAGCCAATTGATATATCTCCGCTCTTGATTTTTTTTTTTTTTTTTTAGAAAAAATATGCATGCTGAATCTGAGAATGCTGTCTTCTTAAAACTACTTGTGACATGTTGTCTTTTCTGTGGCTAGTTGCTGTTAGTTTTTAAATGAAATAATCAATGTGTCGCATCTGAAATTGTAATGCATTTTGCCCCTAATGACAAGTCACGTAACAATGTTAATGACTTGTGCGACTTTTTTGCATTCTGATTTAGGGTTAAATGTTTACCCAAACCTTTTTTTTTTTTGCATTCAACCTTAGGTCACGTGCAAGTTTCACATTTTTGTGCATTGTCTAGGTGGTCTTACGAACCATTAAACATGCATTATATTTTGTCATGTTCATGACTTGAATTTGCTGGATTCATGTTCATGTCTGATGCCTATGTCTATTCGTTATAATAACGATTTCAATGCGTTGTCTTAGTCATATAAGATGAGGCAAGGAATCTTTTCTTTTTAGATTGGGTTTAGATTAGGATTCCAAAGATGGACTTTGGTGTGAAGATGATGAAAGTCGATGTCCATTCCGACTATTATCTTGTACTATTTGTTTTCCCGACATATGTCTCGGGTTCCATGCATTGTTTTCTCTTTCATATTCTTTAGGATTGCATGATTAGAGTTACTGCTTTTTTTTTATTGTTTACTTCATGTCTTGCACTTTCAATTTCTCTTATTAATTCTTTTTATTGTTTTTCTTTTAGAAATAGAATAGCATAAAAGTAATCCACCACGCATGATCATTTAGTTCAGAATTGATAATCCCGAAAATATAAAAAGAGATACATGAACATGTTAGAAAAAACACAACATACTGTTAGGTACCGAAAGGGCACTAATAGCTATATTAGTGTAACCCAAGTCCCCGAATCTAGATATCTGGTTGCGTAGGAATTGAGGGAACTCTCCCAACCCTCGATTGGGTTTTCTAGCCGACCCCCAAAAAAAATATTTATAAGGCTAGTGGCGACTCCTGTATATTCTTAGGTTGTTAAATACCTAGATCGTATAAATAAATTTGCTATCACGCGGGGTACAAGCTTGGGAGAGCTCGCGATCTTATGATCAAGTATCCCTAAATTCGACCTTTCTCCTTTCGACCTCGAGGGCGGCGAGATCGGGTCGCAACAGTCTAAGAGTCAGATTATCTCTAATTTAAAACTATTTCTTGCACTAACAAAGAATCAGTTCTGAAAATCTGCTCAGCGGATTTGCGCTAATAAGGGAGAGAGTATTTCAACAGTGATTGTGCTTCTCTTTTTTCATCTAATGGCATATGACATGAGAGCTCATGCACATATACGCCACAACAGAATGCGGTGGTAGAACGTAAGCATCGCCATCTTCTAGAAGTAGCGCGTGCACTAAATTTCCAAGCAACCATTCAAGAAAATTTTTGGGGTGATTGTGTGATCATGACAGCTTATCTAATCAATCGTATGCCTGCTCGAATTCTTTGCGAACAAACTCCATTTAAACTGTTTTATGAGAAGAAACCAAAGCTGGCACACTTAAAAGTCTTTGGTTGTTTATGTTATGCTACCACAGTGGGCCCTCAGGACAAGATGGGTCCCCACGCCAGACATTGTGTATTCATGGGCTACCCAAATTTACAGAAAGAATGTTGTCTCCTTGAAATTTCGACGGGTGAATTCTTCGTAAGTAGAGATATTGTTTTTCATGAAGAAGTATTTCCATTCCGTGCAGAAGGGTTATCAAAGGAAAATTTGGATACCATGGATAATTCACATCATTTCTTACCTAAGGAAACATTATCTCCAAATCCTGAGTATGTACTTGATGCATCTCCAGAGACTTCAATTTTGCTCCAACGTCAGCTTTAACTTTATATGAGGTTCGTGTTCCAACAACAACTAAGGCACTACCTTCCGATATTATGCCCATTGAAGAAGTTTTGTTCTTCGCCAAATGCCATTGTGGAAGAATCATCATCACCTCCATCTCAATAGAATCCTCCATGACGCTCCAATTGAATCACCCACCCACCAACATGGACAAAGGATTACGTTTGTACGACACTCGATGCACCAAGTATTCATTATCCTATCTCATCTTATGTTTTCTTCCATCAACTCTCTCCAAATCATAGATATTGCATTAGCTATATATCGGAAGAGCGAGAACCATCTAGCTATGATGAGGCATCTACTGATCCATGATGGCAGAAAGCTATGGAAGTTGAATTGCAAGCTTTAATAAAAAATCAAACATGGGAACTTGTGACATCACCTCCAAATCGAAAATCGATTGGCTACAAATGGGTGTTAAAATTAAGTATCGAGCAGATGGGTCAATTTGAACGATAAAAAGGCTCGATTAGTGGTTAAAGGTTTTACACAGTGAGAAGATTTCGATTACCACGAAACATTTTCTCCAGTAGCTAAAGATAAGACAATTCGTTCCTTCTTGTCAATAGCTGCTCTCTACAATTGGCCACTACACCAAATGGGTGTACACAATACCTTTCTTCATAAGGACCTAGATGAAGAAATTTATATGGATATTCCTCAAGGTTTACAGAGACATGAAGAGAATAGAATATGTCATCTCCGCAAATCCTTGTATGGTCTCAAACAAGCTTCCAGGTAATGGTATGCTAAGTTTGCCCATGCTCTCACGACAGGAGGTTTCAAGCAATCTATATATGATTATGCCCTATTCACTGGACAGAAGGTATGCCATCTATTTACTTGATGATATATGTTGATGACATTTTCATTATGGGGAACAACAAAACTATCATGGAGAGCCTTAAAGAGTATTTGAATTCCACATTCCATATTTAGGACTTGGGATCACTGAAATATTTTTATTGGGATTGAGATCGCTCGATCTAGCCAAGCAATCTCTCTCAGCCAGCAGAAATTTATAATAGAATTATATCAAAAGTGGGACAATCAGGATGCAAATCAGCTGTTATTCCAATCAAGCAAAACATCAAATTAACTACGGTAGAGCATGATACGAGATCATCACAAAATGAAGATCCTATACTTAGAGATCCATCAAGTTATCAAAAGCTCATTGAAAACTCATATACCTGACTATGACTAGGCTTGATATAAGTTATGCAGTACAGGCGTTGAGCTAGTTTATGCGCAATCCAAAACAATAAGAATGCTGCTCTAAAGGTTGTAAAATATTTTTAAAAAAAAATGCCCAGGACTTGGGATTCTTCTCTCCATAAATGCAACACGAAGATGACAACCTATTGTGATACAAACCGTGCAACTTGTCCCATAAGTTGAAGATCCATCGCTGATTTCTACATTAAACTAGGAGAATCTCTACTTTCATGAAAAACAAAAAAAATAAACAACTGTCTCACTATCCTTAGCCTAAGCGGAATATCAAGCCATGGCAAAGATCACTTGCGAGATAATCTAGATATGAGGCTTACCTCAAGACCATGGGATACAAGTGAAGGGACCAACAAAATTATTTTGCAACTATCATGCAGCCCTCAAACTTGTAGCAAATCTCGTAGTGCATGAAAGAACAAAACATATAAAAGTGAACTGTCATTTCACTCGAAACAAGATTCAAGAAGGATTGATCAAAACAAGAGGAATTGGGATCACAAGATAACTTGCAAATGTGTTCACCAAACCTCTTTGTTAGAGACAACACGCATATCTATTAAGCAAGCTAGGCATCTTGGACATTTACAAGCCACTAGCTTGAGGAAGAGTGTTGGAAGATATGCTCGAGCTGGATGAAATCCTTTCTGATTGAAATTGATTCATTAAATCAATCCAAGATTAGATTGGATTAATTAAATATTAGATTTGATTCATTGAATATATTTTCCTTTCTTTTGTACACCTCATGTACTATATTTACACGACTTTGTATACAGTAAAAGAATGGAATAGAATACAAAAAGTTCTCCTAAAGGTTACTCTTCCTTTTTATGATTCTTCCTTTCTTCCCTTAGCCTCTTATCTTCTTTCAGTAAGACCTCAATAGCCACTTTTGTCTCGGAAGAATACGACAGATCAATGACGAGATTTAATTACTAAGTGAAGGTAAGATAAAGAAGGTTATCATATAACCGACAGACAAAAGTGGCCTCACTAGCCACTCTTGTCTCATTGACAGCTATAGATCTGCCAAGTGCAAACAAGCCCAGTGCAACTCAATCTTTATATGTAGGTCAAAATCAAAGCCTATGACGTAATAAGGCTAACTTGCACCGGAGTAGCCACAATTGTTTTCTAGTTCTACTTGGGAGACCAGTCGGTCCATGTAATCTAGCAAGACGATATATTTCTCAGTCAATTTAAAGCTCAATTGAACAATAATCATATCTTGTCAATGCATGTAGTCCCAATGGACACAAGGGTTGGACAAGCCTAATATGATGCTCACATGATCCAACTATTAAAGTTTTTTCCTTTTTTTTTTGTGCTCATGCAAACGATATCATGCAATAGCAAACCCAATTTAACCAATTGAATTTTCTAGAGAAATGGAAGGTACTTGCCATTAGGTTGAATGGTAAAGAAATATTCAGTTTCCTGCACACACACACACACAAAAAGAAGAAGAAGAAGAAGAAGAAGAAGAAGTTATCTGATTGGACTCATACCATATTGCATGCAAGAGTTTCTCAGTACATTCTTATTAAAAAAACTAAGATGTCTAGGTGTGCATGAGTGGACTTTGAGGAAAGTTATCCAAAAGTTAAAAACTTATCATATGATGATTAATTCAGACTGAAACCTTTCAATTATGCGAACTTGGACCTAAATCTTTCAATTATGATAATTTTATCCAAAAAAAATCACAATTTATCATTTAGTCCTAAACCTTTTGATAATTTATCAACTTAGTCATTTCGGCTAATTTTGGCAAGAAATTACGGACGTAGCGGTATGTCAACACCAACCATCTTACACAGTACCATCAACGCTGACATGAACAATTTTTGCAAGTTTTTTTTTAAATTTTAAATTTTTTTTCTTTTTTCCCATTTCTTTTTCGTTTTTCCTTTTTTGGCTTTTTCCCTCTGGTGGCCATCACTAGGGCGGCAACTAGTGGAGGAAGAGAGGGAAAAAAAGAAAGAAAAGAAAAAATTCAAAAAAATAAAATAAAATAAATTACACGTTATCTCTAGCTATGCCACATAGGACAATCAACCTCCGTATCAACAATTTCTAATCAAAATTAGCCGAGAGAATTAATTGAAAAATTGTCATAATGTTTAGGACTAAATTGGCAAATCATCAAAAGATTTAGATCCCAATTGGCGCAATTAAATAATTTAGAACTAAATTTGCACAATTGAAAAATTTATGACTAAATTAATCGCCGTACAATAAGTTTAGGACTTGTTGAACATTTTTACCGTAAACTTTGCTTGCACTTAACAACTATTCTTTGGGGTCGTAAGCTTGTCTCACTGCATATTCGCAATTTGTCGTTCAAGTGCATCGAGAGTTTTATCTTTAGCTTGTCGAACTTTGCATGCACTCAAACCTCTACTCCTCACATTACGAATTTGCCTCACCGATTCTCAAACTTGTTTTCTGTTTGTCGTTCGTTTACAACAAGAAAAAAGAAACAAAAACAAAAAATCTCGTCACATTCCCCTTAGCAAGTACAAGTTGTCTGAACATAGAAACAAAGAAGTGCAAGTTGAATCGGGGCACAAGCTGGCCCAACCCATGTGATTATGTTAGAATCTTCGAGACCCAAATGCTGATTCTGGCCCGGCCGCAGCGACTAGTCAACCTTGGGAAAGTCAAGTGTTCGGCGAATCATATTGATGATATGATCATCAAGTGGACGGGCTTCATTGTACGCACTGAGAGACAGACATTTTGGCCAGCCACTGCACAATAAGTCCCGTTAGAATCATATCTACGTAACATAATTTCCTCTCTTATGAGTATCTAGATTATGGAGTCTAGAGCCATATGAGAGGTGGAGAACCTTTCTCTTGGAAAGAAATGAATGTTGATACAAGTACCTAAGAGTCCCGTGAAGCAACTTTCCTATAAAGATAATTGTTCAAACAAAAGTCTGCTTTCATTTGATGGGGTGGCAATTCATTTTGTAAGGTATGATTATTAAAAAAAGGAAAAAGTTGAGCTACAAGAATAATGTTCGCTGCTACCATAGAAGCGGCATTTATAAGAACCAAAACAAAATTAGGGCCTTTCATCACATCATGTAAACCATACATGAAAGAGGAAATTACATATAATCTACTGCTCGATTCCTTGTTTTGATAGCTCGTATGTTTCAGTCCTAACGTGTCTAAATACAGCTTTATAACACAGTTACTACTCTTAATAGATTGCCAACCATCGATGAAGTGAAGAGGCATAAATCGATAGAAGATACATGTATCCTGGAATTGCTCCTGAATCGGGGCAACACTTGCTCTTTGATTGCTGGTTCTCGAAAGAAATGCGGTCTCACCTGTTGCAGCTGAGTGGCAATCAAAGATCAAAAGAGTGATTCTCGGTTTGAGCTCGAATGTCTGATTTGTTGCTGATGAGGAAGTCCAGATTACTCTCTGAAGTTGAAGATATTTGCCAAAGATTGAGGATTCTTATGCCTTAGCGTTCTGGATCATGTAGTTGGAGCTCGATTTCGTGTTTTCCTCTCTGTTTTTCCTTTGATAGAGCAGTTTCTCAAGTACTTGTTCTGTGAGGCCGATTGTTTGTTTTGGGCTTTGCAGTTGATGTCATCAGGAATGTTGACTCATGTGGAGGCTTCAGCCTTCTCCGCTGTTCGTGCAATAAAAGTAATTTACTTGTAAAAAAAGAGGAGTAATTTCTGGACTTTTGCTATTTAGGTAAGTTCCCTATAATGATACCATTATATGTCCGGACAGACTTTTGCTTTATACTTTTTACTCAATCTAAAACTTGAATACATACTTTAACTTTTCTTAAATTAAAATACCTGAAACCTTTACAATACGTAAAAGGCGGTACATATATTCACATATTCCTTCTTCTTCTTCTTCTTTTTTGTACTTTTGAAATTTGGATAATATTTTAATTTTTTTTAGAAAGCATTAACAAACATGATATGCTATGTATACCATGGAACTTGCATGCATGCTTTCAAAGTGACATAAAAAATTAAAGAGTTAATACCACAAAAAACCCTAAATTAGTACACCTATAATAGATTTACCCAATATTAATACACTTGTAACAAATTTATCCCCTGTTAGTTTCCATTAAATTTTATCATCAAATTGATAAATTGGATGATACATGACCGTTAACGAATGTACCAATTTAAGGTTTTACTCTCCTTTTATGACAAGTGTACTAGTTTATAGTTTCTTGTAGTATCAATCAAATTTAATAGAAATTAATGGAGGGTAAATTGTCACAAATATACCAGTTTTGGATTTTTAGTTGTCAAAAAATTAATTCAAAGTAAATTTATCATAGGTGAACCGGTTTAGAATTTTTTGTGGTTGAAAAATTAATTTAGATAATATTATCGTAGATGTATCAATAGAAGTTTTTGTGATATTTACCCAAAAATTCTAGGTACATCATGGTTTCCTAATGACATCACTAATTTGAATAAAAGGTAAGATGATGTAACTTAATTTGGATTTGACAGGTAATGACTTTTACATCAATACTCGAACCTTGTGCGTCGCAAAATCATACATATACGTACAATTCACAGTTCGCTTTCGGTTTCTTTACGAAATCCTATCATGGAATCTGGTGATCAGTGTACTCCATGTCTTTTCCTTGATTATCAAAGGAAAAACAAAAAATTAAAAACGTGCTGTTGAATTTAATGTCTAATCTTGCCCCAGAAAAAAAGAATTTAATGTCTAATCAAAAGTGTCCCACTTCCCTTATGGCATCTCGCATCATGACCAAAATGCAGATCCTAGGGAAAAAAATGTTCATTATCTACTGAAATTTTGTCACTTGGAAAGGACTAGTGGATGTTGAGTGATGCCAATCAGATTAGAGGTTAGGTTTGAACATACTATCTCAGGAAATGCTATTACAGGACAAAACAATATATAAATATATATATATATATATATATATATATATATATATAAGATATCTTAAATTTTAACCACTACCGATTATTTTAATAACTTATAATAAGAGAGACAAATAAAAAGTTAGAAATATTTAGACTTGAAATCTCATACTCTGATAAATAAACTATTAAAAAAAGGTGGGCAATAATATTTAAATAATCTAACAAGATAGCCTTTCCATGGGAAAAAGATAATTTCACTCCTCATGAACATAAGAGACAGACAAAAGTATTTTTGATAAAAGCTAGTTTTACTTTTCCAATAGTGATATATCTTTGAGCTCATTACACACACCCTTGTGTATTTTTGCAAGACATTGAACATGAGTAAAAATGCAATAATTCCGCAATTAACGAAATATTGAGATATGCAGATATTTCATTTTTTTTCTTTTTTTTTTTAAATAGCTCAATTGTTGCCCGACAAACGAGAAAAATATGATTCTCTTGTTAGAAAGAAAAATAATATCTTGATAAGGGTACTTGATAATAAGATTTCGCATTCAATGATGATAGGGTGTCGACAGTCATTCTTCTTTTTTGCCCTTTATTGTTGGGCGAACCCTAGTTAGTGCAAGTTGAGCTCTTATTATTCTCAGCACTAAGAACAAAAGGCAAGGACCACCTAATAGGCTTCTTTGCCTTGCTTAAAGTGCAATTAATTTAGTGCGACTAACTTGAACGAGACTGCATTGATTCTCGGAAGATCCCCGGAATGATGATGACAAGGAGACAAAGTTCATTCCAGCAAGTTTAGTGGAGGATGAGGGGCTTTCATCACTCGCTCATCATTACGACGCAATTATTAACTTTAGTTTATAATTTATCTCGGCCATTCTCCATCCCCACGCGTGCAAGCATGTCAGGCACTTTTCTACCAATGAATGCTCGTCGATGCGCATCTCTCACTATTCTCCCCTTGTTCATTTCAAGCTTACACTGACATTTTTTTTAAAATTATAAATGGCTCATAGCAGAAAAGGTGAAAGGAAACAGGTCATCGGTCATGCGCTCTCACTTGTACTTTGATTAGAAAGTGGTGGGTTGTTGGCTGTCCTTGGAGTTATTGTATGAGCAAGCCACGTAGAATACTCTCCAGGATAACATAAAGATGGAGACTCGTGTCTCTTAGTTGGGAGACGTGCGATTCTTGAGGATCCACTTAAGTCACCGATTAGGTGTTCTTTATGTCTGCTATTTCAGCATGGAGTTGGTGAAGTTATGCATTTGGCCAGAAGGCCTATTCATGTGAGGTTGAAGCCCCTGTTGGTCATGAGTTAGTATCAATATGTGAGAACGAGTTGCTAAGAATTTCTAGTTTAGATAATTAATGCTTTCAATCTCTTAGGTTACGTTTAGCAATTTGAATTTGAATCGGGATACGATAATATGTCGCACTTTATTTGGGATTTGAGGACGTCCTCTAGACTAAATATATTCAATTGAAATAACTGATGAGAAATTCGAGATAAATAGTAAAATAGACCCAAATTATATTTTTTTAAAAAAGTAAAAAATTAAAAATTAAAAAAGAATGAGAATGATAAGTTATTGCAAATGTTACTCGTGATGGTCGGCGCCACCATCCAATTCTTTTTTTTGTAAATTCTCTGAAAGTGTATCGAACACTTAATAGAATATGCCCACATTTTCCATCCGGGGATTCTATATTCCGCTTTATCTTAGAGTATTCTATATTACTTTACAGCATTCTCGAAATAGTCAATCTCCCATCCCCCGACAATTGCAAGAATTATAAGGTTTGTCCTTTTTCTCCCCCAAAGCTCATTGGCTCTTAGAGAGCACTTCGACAGTATGACATTCAAGGGAACAAAATCAATGCACTTTTTTTCCATTGTTTCTAAGTAAAAGACACTGATCATCAAGTTTTTCTTAATTTCATGAAAACTTATTCACTTAATAGCCTTGATCATATGAGTCCACACACGCAACAATTATCCAAACAAAATTACGGTAATTCATCAATAATAATATGGTAGGAGGAAAGTAACAAAAAGTCCTTGCCTTCTTCTTCTTCTTCTTTTTCATTTTATAGATCCACTGCACATTAAAGCTATATATACAAAGAGGGGGCTTCCACTTAAATCAAAACCCCACCACCACCACCACCTCGAAACACTAATCCCACGTCGCATGTTTATAATCCCTACATGTCTTTTCGTCTTTGGATTAAGACGTGACTTAGTACATGATCCACCGAATGGTCCCCCACCTTTCGAGCGATTCGCCAGGGTTTCCCCATCAACATCCTCGCCGTGACGACCTGCTTTGGCCACCTACACTTTTACCTGTTCACCCTAAGAGACAATTTCAAACTAAGAAAGAAACATGTCCTACGAACGAACGTATGCACAGGGAGGTGATGATTACGATTGATACATCTTCACGTATTCTTGTTGCAAACAGAGTCCGATCGTCTCTTTCAATGCTAAAATATCTTGTCGGTCATCTCTAAGTCTAAACCGTCGAGGATGCTCATCGTACCGTCGTCGCCGAAGCAGTCGAACCCGTCAAAGTCTTGGACGCCGTAATCTTGACCCCCCAACAACCACGAGAAGCTCTCGTTCTCGTCCGGCCAAGATGGGAACAAGCCCGCCACGTCGCCGCTGCTGCCGCCACTGGGGTTTTCCTTTGGCGAGACGTCAAAGGTGGGTGGCCCTGCCGGCTGCGATTCGTCCACCCACAAGCTGTCCATCAAGAATGACTGGTCGTCGTCACCGCCACCGCCACTGCAGATGTACTCGAGCAAGACCGTGGACTCGTCCGTGCCGGAGCAACAGTTCTCGGCGGACGAGGCCGACGGGGACGACGAGGACGAGTTGTACTCGTCCGCGTGGGCGTTGTTGGGTTGGTGTGTGTTGGCGGGCGATTCGGACGTAGGGTCCGCTTGCGATGACGACAGAGATGCTTCCGGGTCGTGTTCGGATGGAGTTTTCTGAGGCTTGTTCAAGGGCTCGTGGGTCACGGGATCGATCCCCATCTTGAGCAGCTTCTTCTTGATGTGGGTGTTCCAATGGTTCTTTATTTCGTTGTCGGTTCTCCCGGGCAACCTTGCCGCGATCTTCGACCACCTAATCAAGCACAGGAAGACGTAAATGTTAGTTTTAATCATGTGTCACGTCGAGACATCTTCCTTGTGTACGCAGTCAACAAAAAGCACTTATCATACGTGTAGGAACACGGTGCGTGAACACCTAATTTTTTCCAAGGGCTGCTTGCCAAATGAATGATACATGTGATATGACGGAAGATGTATATTGAAGATATTGAAAGCGTAGACTAAAATTGCAACCATAAAATGATTGACCAATCGCAATATACTGAAATAATAGAAAAATACTGAGGAAAGGTGATACTAAAACGTTGTTCAGTCGCCGAAATGATTTAATTCCGAGTTAACCATATTTAAAAGTCTATACTTTAATTGTATATTTATTATATTTATGTATATATTTTATTTTAATTCACCTGCTTACCTGAGATGTATATATGAATCTAATTCTCATTAGATTTCGTCGTGTTATATAAGAAATGATTGTATTAGAGAACATGCTCTCTAACTCAGAACTGGTGAAGCAAATGAACTAATGTACTTTAATGCGGGAGGAAGGACTCAAAACCGATATACTTGGATGACAAGAAAATCGGATGAGAGGAAAATCAAGATAAATGACAAGCTCATCAACCGGACCTGTTGCCGAGGCGGGCGTGGAGGTCGATGACGAGCTGCTCCTCGGCCTCACTGAGGAGGCCGCGTTTGAGGTCGGGGCGGAGGTAGTTGGTCCAGCGGAGGCGGCAGCTCTTGCCGCAGCGGCGGAGGCCGGCCAGCTTAGGGACGGCACGCCAGCAGCAGTGGCCGTTGGTGAGGATGAAGTTGATGAGCTTCTTGTCCTCCTCCGCCGTCCACGGTCCTTTCTTCACCCCGGATTTGTCACAGCACGGTTGCCTCCCCATGACTAGCACCTCCCAATGAATATACGCTCATCCAAAATCCTCCTCTTTCTCTCTCTAGCTTTCTCTCTCTCAGCTCTAGCGCTAACTCCACTTGTAAAAACTCGAAAGCCCCGCAACCACCTTTATATACAAGCCCTACGTACCTTTCCGATGGCTTCATTATTGGAATTTTATAATGGACGGGGATTTTCATTCATTATTACAGATGTCAGTTCAGTGGAGGAAAAAAATTATAGCTTTCACACGTTGCCCAAAAATTTGCGGAATGACATTAGCTATACAACGCTCATGTGTTAAATTGATATATTAAGTGATGTAACATATTAATATAATATATTTAAATAGACCGATGATATACAACATCCAATAAAAGTCTGCCATGCCCTTTATTTAATCAATTATATAATTCGAATTTAGTTGTTTGGTATAATTTAAAATTTCCAATCTTAACGATGATCCCATATTAATAAGGGATGAGGGACAAGTTTAATCCTCTCTTTTATGAGCACAACATTTTAACCATGACGTCCCTTGAAAATCGAGGTTGAAGATTAAAAGTGAAGTACCAAATGTTAGATGAGACATTAAAAATCATTTAGATACCACATCACGCACTTTCAATCAAAGAGGATCTATTCATGGGGAATTTGTCCAATATTTTTGACGCACTAAAGGGTAAATATCTTTTTTCATCTCCTATCGGTGTACAAATCTTAATAATGGTACTCCTGCATACTGTTTGGGAAACACGCGGAATCTTCAAAAAAAGCACGATGAAATGGATTTCCAAAAAAAATCAGAATCGTTGGTCCGGAACTCGAGTCGAACTTATGGAGCTCCAAAACCCACGAGGGCCTACCCTCCTCTTGAGATCCATGGACAACATGATTTTCACTTTAACCTTCAATAATTTTTCCTTTTACCTAGAAAAAAACCATCAAGGGAGAGAGAGGGAGAGAGAGATTCATTTGGGGGTCCACCAAATGGGGAGGAGAGATAAGGACATTGGAACTAATATGGCCTTGTTCTGGTGTGTGCCAAAGCTAAAACACAAAGAAAATATGGTGAAAGTGAAAGATGGATGACCCAACGGCACATCCCCACACATCTCATCAATCCATCACCCTCTCTCTCTCTCTCTCCCTCCCTCCCAAACAAAAATTTCTCCCCCGTCCCTCCTTCGCCAGTTTCATACACAACCCCACTCCCTAATTGCACTCTTACTCCACCATTCCATCACCCATTTCGTCACCCCCAAGTCTCACTCTACGCCTCCGTATCATGACATTTATGCCATACCCAAATAAACAAATAAATAAATAGGGAAAGAAAATATATGTAATCGATGCTATTCGCCATCAAAGATTATCCAAATTCATAAAAGGATTTTGACCTCAAACTTTTACTTAATTTCCAAGAATGTCTATGTGGATTATGTTAAATAATTATTTTTACGTAACGGAAAGAATTGTTATCTAAATTATCAAAAAAAGACGACACTTACCCATACATGAGGCGATGTATTTTGCTTCTTATCCTTTTCTACATATTATGGATAATCAAGAAATGATAGTTCATTTTTATTCCATTAATAAGTAATATCGTGCAAATTAATTCCCTACCAATTATGATCAACGAAGTTCAAATCTTTTCAATTAGGTCACTTAAAACAAGAACGCCTCAAGTTGCTAGGGAATTTTGATGTAGGGCCGCGCCCCCAACACCACCCACACCCCACCCCCCCAAAACAAAACACCGAGTCTGTCTCTAGGTAATGACCAAAAATGATTTACAAGTTTGTGCTGCAAGAAAACGTTTGTACGACCTTTTTTTGTTGTAGAGCATCTTTCGTGGGAAAGTAGGGCAAGATTTGATTTTTTTTTTTTCATGGATAATATTTCACACTATCAAGACATAGTAGATCGGCATTTGGTGGTACATGGCAAATGCTCATGCGTTGCCCCAGATGTGTTGGGAGATTTGGCTGGCATTGAATGGTTGAAACGATATGTGTGCGAGGATGGGGAGGCACATTATGATGCAAAAGCAATCGAGTGGATCCTATTTTTTCCCCACGGAATGATTCACTTCATTGACCAGGAAAAATTCTTTTCTGTGGCTAGTTGGGTTCGATTACATGGTGAACATGTCGGCTGGATCAGGTGTGAGATGTCTGATAGATTTGATTCATTTTGGCAAGACCGTGAGTCAAAGAGGGTCCATATGTGATTAAGTTAATTAATGACATCTTAGATAGTACTGGATTCACTTAAATACAGTAATGTTTTTGCGTGTGCCGCCCTCATAGGCACTGTAATTCAGGTGGGCTATCGAGAAGACGATTACAATGTAGGTCAAGATTATTTACATTGCCATGGGACGGCTAGGACATATCTTATGCTGCAGAGGTTTTTTAATTATGATTTGAGCTATGTACGTCCCTAACATGCGATTCCGAACGTTTTGTCTTCACATCAGAGATCTTAATGATTGCACATATAAATTAACTTGAGAAGCATGGCCACTCAAACTTCGTCCAGCCTCCAACATTTGCGTGCACAACCACGTCAAAACGACCTCTGGAATTTGATTTTAGTATGTTTGACTTGACGCGGACTATTTCTGTCTATTTAAGTAGCAATATGTAGTGGAAAATCTTGCGGCTCCATTGGCATTCTGGCTTTTTTCTATTCCCTGTGCGATTTCGTACGGGGTTATCTGGTTGGTTGAATAATCATCAATAAATTAGCACGACCCACAGATTTTGGTATGAATATATATATATATAGGTGCACCTTTATATGGACATCCAAGGGAATGAATCCGTGGCTTGTTTTGTGATAATGTTGGTTAGTATCATTAAATGTTTTTCAAAATTCAAGGAAAAAATGGGGAAGAAAATTTTGAGTGGAGGGGGTCAACATTAGAATAATTCTATGAACTTTGCAAATTACTTGCAGAAAATCATTTTGAAAAATTACGTACGAAGTGAAAAAATGTTGAATAAAAATATTGTCGACTAAATGATTGACAGAATCAATTATAATAGAACCACTATGATTACTTAATGGTAGTCAATGAGTTATCTGGTGAAGTATATAGACAACGTTGATGCATAGGTATATCTCCAATTCAATGAAGACAATGTTACACGTGCCATGTGCATTAGAGGTTGCCTCATCAAATGTTGATTCAACTCATTTGGACCATATGATTTTCTTGTCTCAACAAGTCATAAGATGACATATGGTTTTGTACTACCATATTGGTGGCAGTTGATAATCCAACTTGTTGGTCTTTTGACTTGAATCTCTTGGTTTAGGTGGGTATGGTTAGCCTTGGACCCCTCCTCCCTTTTATGCTCACTTCATTACTTCAACCGGTGTCAACCACAAAAAAGAAACCCTAAAAACTTGTTCGTCTCGCAGTTGATCTCCTAGGACTATCTTGTGAGGATAAATCGAATTTTTTAAATTGCAAAGGTCGTATCCAAGGGCGAAAAATCTGTTTTCCTCCTTTCGATTGTCAATGCGACACACGCAAGATCAAATGCTGGCTTATCCTTCTTCCATGTGGACACAAAAATATATGGCCAGATTTGCAAGACCTGCAAGGTAAGAGTAGAGTAGCCAATGGATTATCATTTGTCTGCTTGGATGGAGCATCCGTAGTGGAAAATATATATAAATAGGCTTGATCCATAAGGTAAGGGAAGTGAGGTACCAAAGATAATTTTATATTGACGTCGAGGCGATCGCTGAACACGAAATATACAGATGCTGCTCACTCATGATTCCCCAACAATATGCTAAATGCAGAATCAACCACGTACGGCTTTCTTTCAACCTCAAGGGCGCACCAAAGATGGGTCGGGTGGAAGCCGGTTCGTCGTGGCACCTTGATTAAACAACTCGTTTCGGGATGCGTAGGTGAAGCAGTTGATTATTTTACACTTTTAAGGTGTCGCGCAAGTTGGGGTTGTGTTTTCCCAACACACCATGAGGAAGGCGATGTGGTGGCATTGCTTGTAAGTATGGATCTGTCGGGTTAAAATTAAGGGAATCGTAACATAAGTGTTGCTGAATTTCGTGCTCAGACGGCTCCCGGCCGAGCTATAAGCAGCCTCACATGTAGTAGTTTCCCATGACAGGACCGCAATCGCAGTGACAGATTGTCGCACATCACGCGATCGGACATGCGGGGAATGCTAAGTAAGAGTTTGCTAGGAAAGCAAATCGTAAAAGTGGGTCTTATGGGACCAAATATACCGGCATCGTCTGTACTTCTAAAATCTTCATTGATGCGAAATTCTTTTGCAGCGTCCATATCAATTGGTGACATGATGTATGACAATTAAAGCAGACAAAGTTGGTAGTAACCATATTAAGAACACTTCTTGGCCTCAAGTTTTTCTACTTGGAATTCCCAATGCTATCGTGAATTTTCCAAGTAAATGTCAAAGGAAGAACATTCGTGATTTCGATGACATAATAGGGATGAGAATGTAGGCCTATTTGAACATTAAGTCAATCTCACTTGACTCTTTTTTAGGTGATACTTGGCTCATTACTTGCTCTTGTTATGCAAGCAAAAAGATCACCAAGATTCCAAAGAGAAATTATATTGGCAAATCGTCAAAAGATTTAACATTAAATTGACATGATTGAAAGATTCATGACTAAATTGACCGCATACAATAAGGTTAGGAATTTTTGGACAATTTTCTCGTGCAAAGACAAAGCTTTCACTACCCACCAAAACAAGAAAGAAAGTTGATGAAATTGAAGTTAAGTTTTATTATATCACAAAAAGTAGTGCAAGCTTATCAACCATAGACTTTTATGTATTATATACAGACTATTCTGTCATTCTTTTACATAAGTCATATATATGTCACAATTGACTTGGATAGTTGGTTGATTGCTAAAAATAGAATTTCTATATTAACATTCATAAAGATGGGTGGTAAAGTACTGGAAATAATTCCTTTAGGTAGTGTTAGGCAGAAAAAATCAGAAGAAGAATTTAGTCTCTCATGGACATCAACTAATCCAAATTTTTAACTTACAAATATTTAGTACAATACCTTTCAAATTTAATGGCCATAATGTCCTTTTTTGTGTGTGTAATTAATGGCCATAATGTACTTGATCACGTCATTTTTTGGTCTGATTCTAAAATAAAAATGGCTTTCTTCTTTCTTGTACAGGTGTCATGAACAGAGCCTAGCGTATATAGTCAAAGGACCATACGCACCCATCTGCTTCCTTGTGAATATAAACCATATGATTGGGAAAATATTCTACTCATCTGACTATAGTGTAACAGTTGATGACGACCATGACCGAATTCGTCAAGAGGGTAGACAGGGAGTTCTCACCAAACAGTGATATTTTCGTAGATCAAAATAGGGTTTCTGAAAAATCAGTGCAGCCCATGTACCTGTGAACTCCAAGGTGTTATTAATTTATCATCAAACTAAACGGTAGTGACCATTGTTCAAGGCTACCGTTGGACGACTTTGAAGCCCCACAACCACTCCACAATCCGTCCCCGCAAAGCATGAGATTAGAGAGAAGATGAAAAAGAGAAACAAGAAAAGAACAAGTACAATTTTCTTCTTCTTTTTATATATATATATATTTTGGAAATCTTTTAATTATTAGAGAATGGTGCGTCATTGAAATCCACATTCCCACTAGGGCTTGTGATTAGGAGAAAAGCGTGAGAGATATTGCATCATCATTGCTTAAGCATATGCTTTAAAGCGACCCCCGAGCTACCAAATTGGAGTTAATCTCTATGGGTATCAACATCTTTCCCCTTTTCCACTTTCCATTTTTCATTTTTCAATTTTCCTTTTTCCTTTTGATCTTTGTTTCTTGGTTTGGCATTTGAAAGTATGAACGTGCGGGTACCCCAGGACAGGTGATTGCGCAATTGGTGCGTAATGCATGCGTCATCAACAGTGAACACAAGCATCTCACAAAACCACTTGTGTACAAAAAGTAGCAGATCATCTTTTTGAAGCGACACAAAAGAAAAAAAGAATAAAAAAATTCCCTCCCGTGAGGGGGGAGAGATTAGGCCATGTTTTAGACGAGATTAGTGAGCATGAATCGGACTAGCTAGAGCGGAATCGCCTCCGTAATCAAGTGTCACCATGACGACATGGAATTGGAAAAAGAGCTACTTTCTTATTTCGAAAACGCAGAAAGTGAAGAAGTTGGTAGGGAAAGAAGAGGGATCAGTTTGGTGAAAACCGGTCAAGGAAAAGAAAAAAAAAGGCGAACCGGATATCTCGGGAATAGACGAAGCCATGGGTATATGTGGTAGCAGCCTTGGACTTTGGAGTGGCGATAAAAACAGAAAAAACGTTGGACTTGAATAGTGGGGACCTGCTGCCGTTTGGTAAGACGGGAGGAATTTCCCTCGCTATTCTCGTGCGGAGGCGAATGGGAATTCTGTCTGCGCAGGCGCATCTTTCAGGAGAGGGAGAGTGCGCCCGCGGAGGGCGAAGGTCGTTGGGCGATAGCCACCACCTCTCCCCCCGCTCCTGTGGATGAGACGTCGTTATCCGTCCGATCGACTTGTACCTCTGGTGCGTAGGTCACCAAATTGACCGCGACGTGAAGCTTGGTCGTTGGTGGGATTCGTACGTCTACTTTGCCGGACGTAACCTCTACTCACAATACGGAGGGGGGTTGGATTATGGTGGGAAAAAGGTCGTGTCAGCTTGTCGCAAGCTGAAAACCCATGTCGATTAGTAGGTCCATTTCGAATGTTCTGGATCTCATGACTCACATCGAACAATCACTTTTCCTCCAAAAACTGTCTACTCCGATGTATCTCGCTATATCTCACTATCTCTGTACCTCGCGGCACTGCTTTGCAGTGCATACATAACCCTAGGAAGGTGAAGCTTTAGAAGCCCCATGTACGAAAGTTGCATCGATAAGTTGGGTCACAATGATAAAGCAAAGCTCTACCGTAAGCTGACAAATCCAGTCTAAAGCTCTGCGAAATGTCGGTTAGGCACGAGGACCTTAATGAAGACTCCAACAGGAAAGTTCCTCTGAGGACAGGAAGCAAAGGAAGTCCGGATGATTTCGCAACACGGCAAATCTGGGACGATGAGCAGTGATCATGTGTCCCATCAAATTTGCAATCTTTAAGAAGGCAAGGCTGGAAATAACTGGAAAGCACAACTAAATCACACTTTTCCCATGACGTTATTCAGCTTATACCTATCGTTTCTAAAGCAAAATCAAGATGCTCATCCGAGATCCCTACCAACGGAAAAATGTTTTACAGACGATGACAACCGACTTTTCAAATAGCCTTCTCAAACCCCTCCACTATGATAAGCCAGAACCTTCTACCGGAAGACAGCTATTACTGCATCCGAATTTTTCACTTGGGTCCTCCAAACTTGCTCATCATCTTTGTAATTATAGGGGCCACTTTTGGATTTGCCTGATGCTTTGCCAGATTGGCAGGGTTCTTCATTACTGCAAAACCATCAACACAGGAACAAAAGATGACATAAAAATCTCCAATAAGCCACACAAGTTTCTACTAGAAGTAACCATAATCTACTGTCGCACAGAGCAAAATTATAAGCGCAGATGCCCACAGATTCATTTGCTATTCGGTTGTCAGCTCTAGGTTAATAACCTCCCAACGACTGTTACTGAATGCTTATGTCCTTTTATGCTGAGTGAAAAAATAACCACAAAGACTTAGACAAATAAAAAGTACTTTGTTCTAAGATTACTTCGATACCGCTCATGGTTACCTTACGGGTCATGCATTAATATCACCATATTCTAAATCTCAAGGTTATAGCTCCTTACAGAGGACATATAAAACTGCTAAATGATACCTCGGTGAAATGAACGATATCTCAATAAAGTGCAAGAAATAGGAACAAAAGAATAATGCCAGAAAACAACAGTACCATCCTGCAAAGCAGCCATGACTTCTGGATCCTTAAATGCAGCCATAAGATCGGGATCCTGCTCCAAATGTTCAGTAAAAATTCATCAAAACGAATGAGCAAAGGTGAAATGACAAACTGACTACAATATGATCAATGAGTGATACACCCAAAAAAAAAAAAAAAAAAAAACATAATCAAATCATCAAAGTTGCACGAACCAATTCATGCCTAGGTCTTTATTCTAAAAGTGAGATATCCATATTCCACCACACTTATTTCTGTTTTGCTGAGAGAAAACGTACTTAGTGTTTTGCTCAAATCAACATTTCCAGGCATTACCATCCATTTTCCAGCACACTTACGTTCAGTATTTGGCTAAAATCAACATTTCCAGGCATTCCTCCTGGCATGCCACCTGGGAAACCTCCAGGCATTCCCCCGGGAAAGCCTCCAGGCATCCCCCCCGGAAAGCCTCCAGGCATTCCACCTGGGAATCCACCAGGCATACCACCAGGCATACCACCTGGGAATCCACCAGGCATACCACCAGATGGTCTACTGGATGATGACTGCTCTTGTTTCTTTGCCTTCTCATATGCAGCCTAGAGGAAAGGCACAACAAATGTCACACAGGAATTATAGCAAGAAAAACATCCTAAATGACTGAACATCAGGATCATGGACCAATTACTTGAGCCTCAGCACGTCTACGTTCTCTCTCACGCTGAATCTTTCTTTCTTCCCGCTCCTTACGTAATCTGTCATACTTCCTCCGATGTTCCTCAATCCTATGTGCATTTGGTTCAACCTGTGTAGATTGAAAGTTGTAAATGATGGAATCAAACTTAATGGAGCAAGATTTGAATCGCGCATCATTCCCACATTTCAAAGATGTCCAAGAGAAAAGCCGCATGCGAGTACTCATGAAACTCCAACCAGCAATTCATTTCCAGTGCAGACCACAAAATCAAAAGGTGACCCCACCTTAAACTGTCACTCATCAAAGTAAAGGCCGACATTTCATGAAAACCAGCAACAGCCAGTGTGAAAGGTGCATAAAATGATTTCGAGGTCAACCTACATGCGATAACTTTTAACTTCGTGATGTAATCCCAAAGGGCATTTATTGGCCTTATACATGCAATCTACAATGAAATAAGAGGCATCTCATCTAATCTGTAGCCGTCTGAATCTAATCTAGAGAGCAAAGAATGCCCAGTCCAGAAAATTCTCGTTTGCTTCAAAACCACAGGAAATAGGTGTGAGCAGAGCCCTGTATCCAGTGTCTAAAAGACAAGTATTGGCGTTCTCTATGCAATCTAGCTGCAACTAATCTAGAGTGCAAAGAGAGCTCCTTAATTGTCGACTTTTTTAGCCATCTTTACTTGTTAGTGTACTGAAATAAAAAAGGAATGTCAGACGGCAAAAGATGCAATGACTTGTCTCCTTGACTCAAGCCAAGAAGACAAGCAAGAGACATAGGCAATTAAAAAATTGCATAAAAGATCTGTTTGAGTGCACTGACATATTTAGAAACCTTTACATATGGATATATAAAATCATTTGTCAATTATCTCATTTATTTTCATAAATTCAAAAGCAAAAACTAATGTTTGATTTTGGCAGGCAAATCAGTTAATAACTTTTTGCTCAAAAAGGATAGAATGGACAATCCCAAACACGAGCACAGAGAGAGAGAGACCTTCTTAAGTACAGCATTTATTTCCTCATCGTAATCTAGCTTTGATGCCAAATGAAGATCCTTCGCAGCTTCTTCCCACTGACCAAGCATAGCTCGAGCCATGCCTCGAGCCTTGTAGCCTTTTGCAGAATCCGGATTTATCTAGATTAACAAAGTACATGAGCATGACAACCCGAGATTTAAGACTCCAAGGTCGATCCCACCCATACAAGACAACTCAACAAGGTCCGACACCAAGTAGGGAAGCTTATAAAGTCATAAGTTTTCCTTGAACAATTCTCAGCAATTAATACAATCACAAGGACAATAAGTAATGATGAGAATGTTTCTAATTTCGCAATAATTGTGTTAAAACACTTCAACATTTTTTTGTGCATGTATTACTTTATATTGTGTGCGATAAGCACAACAACTAAACTTTCCATGTGAAATCTAAACCATTGCTCATGAACACATGGTTGCCAATACCTTGAACAATTTAAGTAGATGTTACCTCTAAAGCTGCATTTGCATCCCGGATTGCAGCATTGGGCTTCTTCATCTTAATATACACAGTAGCTGTAAAAGCATCAATAAACATGTGCCGACATGAGGTAAAGAACTTAAAACCAAATAAAAGGACAAAAATTTTCGGTAGTCACTTCAAAAACTCCGCCAGCTTCTTACCTCTGGTTCCATACATGATTGCAGAGGTTGGATTGAGTGTTATTGCCTGTGTAAGGTGCTCAATCGCTTCTTCCAAGTTTCCTGCAGAGGACAAATCAGCAAACCAAAGAGTAAATTAAACAAGACCAACAGATTCAAGAAGCACACAAATTCCTAGCACTGCAAGGTTGAAAAGTAATTATCAGAACCTTCAGAAAGAGCTTCCATGGCTTGTGCCTTTGCCGCTTGAGAGGCATCACGATTCTCCTCAGTAACTTCAAGCGACAGATCTCCCATCTGAAAAATCATATAACAAAGGCACTCAACATCAATTCACACAGCAAACTCAATAACAAAGTAATCAAAAAAGAGGGAAAAGAAAATGTTAAAAGCGAGATGATTCCGCAGGTCTGTGTTAGAGGTGAGAAAACCTTCTGGGGAGGCTCATCATCAGGCTCAACCGTCTCGCCTTCAAGCTCAACATCTGACTCGATAATCTCGTCCTCCTCCTCTTCCTCCTCCACTTTCACATGTCCACCTTCGTTCTCCTCCATATCCTCGTCACTCTCGTCAAACACATGGCTCTTCTGCAGTAGTCCACAATCCAGAGCAAGTATTATTACCGTACTCGGTATTGAAATCACGAAAAATGCAGTAGCATCAACCACCACATGCCAATATGGTTTCAAACAAAATCAAGCGATGATGATATGTATTCAAACAAATGCGCAGTACTGAATCATTATCAACACTGCATAACTGCTTCACAACGTTTAAGTCCTTTGTTTCCAACTATACCGAAAGAAACACCTCAAATCTTCGCCCTATGAAAATGCGTACAAGAGCGAGCTCAGCGTCATTTCACGTCAAACCACCACAAAATCGCATCAATCGCCAATCTCAAAGCAAACTGAGTCAAGCGCGCCGCATCCGATAACGAATCGACCTAAAAATTCCTGTAGAATGCAAACAACCTCTCGAATCCAAACGTGCAAAAAGCAGACTCAAGCGGCGCGAGCCTTACCGATTTCGATTCGCCGGCCGTGTGAGCAGCGGCGGCAGGAGGGACTTGAGCTCCGAGGCTGCGACGAAACGGTTCCGAATCCGTCAGGGGAATCGAGAATGGCGAAGGGGAACGAACCGAGCGCGCGCGCCGGCCGGGAAGAGCTACTCACCTCTCGAGGTAGTCGCGGAAGAAGGCGAGCGAAGGATCGGCCAGGACGGCGGGATTGGACTTGCACGTGTCGACGAACTGCTTCAGCTGGTCCACCTTCGCCGGATCCATCTTCCCTCGGCGGTCGTCGGCGGGCGGCGTCGGATTTGCGGTGGCGATTCGGTCGATCGGGTTTTCGGGAATTTTGAAAGGGTTTGGAAAATCCGCGAGTGGTTTTGAAAGAGGGGTGACCTATCTCGGGTGCGCGGCGTGAGGAGAGGGGTTTTAGGGAGGTGCTTCTAGTAGCTTCTACTGGATATGCCATAAGGCATCAACGTTTCCACCTTCCACGTCAGCACTTCCCAATCAAAAGAAATTAGGATGATATGGAGTGTTCAACATGCTTCAAAATATTTCCAAAAATACAATCCATTCCTTATAAGTCTTGGAGTTTGTCAAACTAGTGCAATCGAACAGCTTTCTTCGAATTTGATTGATGAAAATTAAGATGTCACTTATTCTTCTTTTTATAATTTTTAAAGAAACATGGTCAATTCGTGATGTTTACTTTGCGTCACATCATGAAAGAGTTTGAAAAAACTTATCAAAAAATGAAAAATTGTATGGAAAACCCTTCTTAAGAAAGTGAAAATGCCTGAGATTTATAGTATTAAATTTTCTTTATAAAAACATTAATCAAGACTAGATAAAAGGATTTGGCCGTTGCCCTTGCTTCAACGGCAAGAGTCAACAACCACTAGTAGGTGGTGGTGCACTGCTCCCCACGCTCCCTCACGGCCTCGGTGCAATAAAAGTTCAATACCACCGACCATTTCATTCAAAAACTTTAAAATCTCATAAGGGGAATCACTTCTTTCCCTCATGCGATATATAATTTGCCCCTAATCTGTCATAGTAAACACAAAACCCCCTCTCTCACCGAGAATGGACATATTTCAAATTTCAATGACATGATCAACGGTAAATGATATCTACGCGTGCTTATATTTTGTAAATATCATACGAAAGTCATTTTCTTATATTTTGTTGCGGAAATGAAATAAATATTCGAAAAAGAAGTCTCGAGTCCAAGTGCAAGGTTCGGGCAGGGCTTCGGGATGTCGAGATCAATCTTGCGCAATCCCGACTTTAGTACAGTGTGGAAGCCGAGTAACTAATGTCTTGGGGTTGGTCACAAAGGGGCCCACGAGGGGGGAAGAGTCCAGCCCAAGCATCAGGATCCTGAGCCTGTGAGCATTGGGCCTAATTGCATTCTAATTCTCAAAAGATGAATTCATATTTTTAGAAGGAAAAAAACCACAAAAAATCTCAAACTTTCCCAATTGTAATACATTTATACCAACTCTATGGCTGAAAGGCATTTTCGTCTTTTACTTTTTAATTTTTTTCTTTTTCTTTCCTTTTTTTGTTTTTTCTTTTTCCCCAACTCTATGGCTGAAAGGCATTTTTGTCTTTTACTTTTAAAACTTTTTTTCCTTTTTTATTCTTCTATCTTCCCTTCACCAACCATGACAAAGGAAGCCGGACTCAGGCGAGGGCACCCGACCGAGGGGAGGTTCATCCTCACTCACATAGGCGAGGGCGGCCTCACATGAGTTATGCTTCCCTCCACCATGACCAATGAAGGGAAGAGAGGAGAAGAAAAAAAAAATCTAAAGTAAAAGACAAAAATGCCTTATAATTTTGGGTAATTATGCCATGAGAGTATAAGTTTAGAGTTTTTTATGTCACAAAAAAATTTAGAATAAATATATCACAGTTGATGAAGTTTTGAGTTTTTTATGTCATAAAAAAATTAGGGTAAATTTGTCATTCTTGGTAAAATTTGAGGTTTTTGGCGGCTTTTTTCCATTTTTAGAATTTAAGCATATGTTTTCCATTGATTATGACATCCAGGGAAAATTGCCTCAAAAAGCCTTAAAGTATAAAGTATTATGCGATGGCCAACTCAGTTATAAGACTTTCAATTGTGCTAATTTAGTCCAAAACTTGTAATTTGTCAACTTGGTCCGCTTGATTAATTTTGACTAGAAATCACTAGCGTAGACGTTAACTTTCTCACATAGCACGGCCGGCACTGATGCGAACAATTTTTACAATTTTTAAATTTTGATTGGCTTTTTTTCCTTTCCTTTTTTCTTCCTTTTCCTTTTTTTTTTTTTTTTTTTTTAAGTTTTTACTATTTTACTCTACCAATAAGGGGTAACAACAATGGCCAACGGCTGATCATAGGTGAGGGTCGAGATACCCTCGCCTGCCCTCATGGACCTCTAGGTGTGGGCGTCATGGCCTCACCCAACAGAAACTCTCAGTTGCCCTCACCTAGATCCGGTGAGGACGAACCCTTGTCCAATGACCAATGGTTATAAAATAGAAAACATGATAAAAATTACACAATTTTTCCACATCAACGTCAATTATGTCATATAAAGTAGATGATGTACATATTATTGATTTGTGGCCAAATTTGGTCATAGAGACTAAATTAGTAAATGTAAAAAAGTTTATGACGAAATTAGCACAATTTGAAGGTTTGAGACTAAATTAATTGTTGTTAATAAGTTTAGGACTTCTTGGATAATTATCCTGATTAAAGGTAGAAAATATATTCCAACAATAAACATTTCACTAGACAAAAAGACCCTAAAAGTTAATTTTCCTTTGAAAAACTTACTAATCATATGAAAATTTACTTCTCCATGTGGTTGATTTCTTTCAATATAGAAGAGAAAGGTTCACCATATCGATAATTATAGCAAGTAATTCTCTTTCATGTTATGAACACAAAAATCCCAAACTAATAAACTTATGACATATTTCTCCTAAATCGATGTGAATTTCCACGTTCACTTATCATGTCAATTGAGTAACTACAACTCAATAATTTCACGATAAAATTTGGCGAAAGCTAACAAAGGACAAATATGTCACAGGCGTATCAATTCAGGTTCTTGCTAATTCAAAGTAGTTTTAGATAAATTTATCATAAATTTATTGATTTAGGGCTTTTCATGGCATTAACTATTCTCTTTTTCATGTTGTTAGTAACTTATCACATTAAAAAATAAGTACATACCTGTCTATGGAGGGAGAGCACGGGTATAAAACGAGAAAACCCATAGTAAAACAACGTGTTATAATATCCTATCTTAAAATACATCAATAAATCGGAATACATCAACTTATTCAGTCATTTCGTAACTTCCGGCATGTCTCAATAAAGTAGAGAGCATCATTGACTCAAACTGAAACAGTGAATGTTTGAGCAAAGGGCGACAAAGAGACCGATTGAAAAATCTGTGTGATACTCCCCGGAACTAAATTGCTCAACGAACTCGGTCATTTCCTACTGCCGGCATGTCTCAATAAAGCATCGTCGATGCCCAAATCAACAAGAGGAACCAGGAAATCCCTGTCCAGACTCTGTTTGCGCCGCTGTTGCTGTCGACATTCGCCGCGCCTGTCAACACAAGTGATCTCAAATACTCATTGCCCCGCGAATCAAAAAGGGAGCGCGACTGAAATCGAAGCGCGCATGGACAATGCTAGCAGAGCGATGAGCATCAGTTCAATACTCATTGTAATCTTCACCGTGGATTGCAAAGTTGAACGAGCCACATGGGATACAAAATGATTCAAGTAGAGACCTTATAACCATAATTCAAGGGACTGTTCTTTTTTTATAATATTATCCACATCATGGAATTTTTAACGAAGATGTTAAAAAGAGTATTTAGTGGCACTTGTCAAACCTTATCAACTGTGCTTCGGAAATTTTAAAACTGCTATTCTAAGTAATTGACTTTATTTAAAAAGGCAATTCTTCACTTCCGAAGTTTATTGGAAAGTGTGGTTCTGCTTTCAATTGACTTAGCTAGCGTCTGGGCACTCAATTACAAGATCCAATTTTTAAAATTAGGAGAGATGACACAAAAATCTCCTGCTGAACTTTAAGGGTAATATACGTTCGTCCCTAACTTTGAACTATTATACTTTACCCCTTTGAGCTTTCGTTTGATTGAAGCCGTTCACCCTCCATTATAATTTCCATTAGTATGTTTTAATGCGCATAATTTTTAAGGGGTAAATGTGTATTTTCATCTCATTTATCAAGGAAACCTCTCCTTTAGTCTCGATTTCTATAAAGAAAAAGAATAAGAATAATGAAAATGGAGAAAAAATTAATTCATTTTAATATTATAAATAAAAATATCCATAATAGTAGTAAAAAAAATATATATATATATATTTTTAAAATCTATGAATGTATTTTAAAAAGTGGATATATATCAATTTATTAATCAACCATATTTACATTAATTAAGCCACTAAATATACATAATGAGTAACCAATTTTTGTCAGTTAGATTTTATTTGTGAAGCCTTTTTGCTTTTTATCTAATTTGTGCTTATTCTTTTTTCTTAACATATCATATTTAACTGTACAAAAGTGGCAATATATATCAAAATTTTCCACAAAAAAGATTATTATTTATATTTATTATTGATATTAATCTGTTCTATTATTGGTATTCTTAATTAATTTAATTCTCTTATTTTTTTATACATTTTACATTTTTGCAGCAATTAAGGGGAATATCGGAAAATCAGTTTCCCTCATTACTCGGTGCACCACACATGCTAATCGAAAAAGCAATGCAAAGTCGGCGGCCCAAACTACAGTACAACGTGCAAAGGCAATTAAAGCTAACCCAACAACCAACTAACACGAGGCAAAGTGGCCCTTCCAATTAAAAGGCATCGCCGTCAATAGCGAGACTACCACAAACTTCAGTCGGAATGTAGGGACCTTCATGAAATATCTTGCAAGCCTTTTTTTCTTGAGCTCTTCGCTCCATTTCATGTTGGTTGAGTTTCAAATTTACATTTATGGCTCATTGAATGAGCCGAAACGAAAGGTTGGTCCACCGACAAACCGTATCACCGCGAGACGGATTGATTACTTCCTTAAACTGCGTTAGACTCGAGATGACCGATCGGTCGATCCTTTTTGCCTAAAGCTATGATTAAGGTTTCCATTTCTAAACCTTCCCGACCGGAAACAGAAACATCCGACCTAAAGTGGAACGCGGACCTAAGTTTTTCCGGCCAATCCATCGAACGCGAATTTACGACAGAGGAAGCGAGTTCCGAGTTTTACCTGGAGATGCTGGGGACTGAGCGCTCTCTGCAGAGAAAAAGATCACAGAACAAGAGCAAAGCATCAGTAGACAGGCGTCACACATTACTCGGACCGGTTCCTAATTCTTTCTCAGATTCATGTACCTTTGCAGACGCTGGTGGTGGAATTGATGCCGCATCCCTGGCCGATCCGGAGGACCTGCGTGACGTTGATGTTGTACTTTTCGAGCATGCCCGGGGTGTTGTACATGTTGCAGAGGCAGTGGATGGTCGCCGCCTCGTCCGTCTTGAGCGGGTTGCAGCAGCTTGCCGGCGGCTTCGCGGTCGAGTTCAGGTACTGGTAGCATGGCACCAGCCTGTTGATGCAGCCCATCGTCGAATCTGCCGCCGACACGAGGCTGCTCGCGAGGATGCTCGTGAGGGCCACGGCAATCACGGTCGCTGCGAGAACCGACGTCGGTATTGGGTGGCGGCGGCAACGAGCCATTTCTCTGAGTTCTCTTCTCTAGCGTTTGTCTTTCGGTGGTGGACGGAGGCGGAGGGCGGTGGGGGAGGTTCTTGTAAGGGAAGTGGGAAACGTGGGTTGGGAGGTTGTTGGTCGTTCGATGTTAGGACGGGAATAGCAGTAAGAGCGAGCTTTAATGATGGGGGCCGGGGCGGACAAGATTGAGCTAATCTAACGTAGCTGTTTTGACCAAAAGTCAAAGGGAAAAAGATGGCATGGTGCCTATTACTGCCATGTCTGCAATCCGAGAATCAGTAAATTCCTTTTATTGCTTGAAGGAGTTGGCGGGCGGCACCGCATCAACTGCCAGCTAAAACTCAATTCAATGCGATCGACACGTGGTGGGGAGCCCTTATAGTTGTCTTGCTTGGTTAGTTGGTGAAGCAAGTGATTGCTCCACGTCAGATGCGTCCTCGTTAGCTTCGTCCAAAAGGGTTGAGACCACCCGTTGCTGTGGCATGGAGATTATGCGGATGCATGTTGTGTTTCTTTCCGAAATCTACTAAATCCGGCGGTTCATATGGAAAATGTTTCCGGATAAGTGCATTTTAATCGTTCGTTATAGGAGCTTTAATTTGGCTCATGAGAATTTTCAAGATTTTATTAATTGTGATTGAATTGGGATGGTTCATGAACGTTTTCTTCTTACTACTCTGAAATTTTTTCTAAGACGAAAATAAAAAGATTAGTGTCAAAAGTAAGAACAGGAAAAATGCTAATTGTCATCTTCATTATTATGACCTCAATACACTATGTACCTTTAATCTTAGAATAAAACCTCACAAAGCAAAACAAGTCCAATTGTTCTTCAATCAAATTCAAACTTCAAATTCCAAATTTTGATATCTTATAGTCACGAATCTCAATTTCTCTCCAGTCACTTTCATTAGCTGGTATAGGTAGGAGTGTAGATGTTTCAAATCCATTCGAATCTCCAAAGATAGCCGACCCAATCTCAACGTGAAAATCTATGTTCTTTGGAACCCAACTTGAGACACAACCTGAATTCAGACCGAAAAATGACTAGAGTCGGTTTGGGTTCCAAGCTTATCCTCTCTTTTTTTCCTTATCAATATCAAGCCTCTCTATCAATCTTTTTTTCTCTATCAACTCCTGCAATGAGCTCTCTAATGGCACGCCTGACAAGCCATTCTCACTCAAACTCATATTTGAAATTGCTAGAAAAAGACTCCTATCTTTCGGAAGTCAGGCTTTTAGGGTTCAAAGTGCATAGCAGCCATGCAATTAGACGTTCAGCGAAGGAAGGGAACGACAGAGGTTCTGAAAGAATCGAACATGAACGAGAGAACGGAGCGTAAAGTGCGAAAGCAAGCGTTCCAGATGCTCGGCATGGACCTCTCCCAGCCCAAGTACAAGCCGATCGTGAGACAAGTCGTCCAGTCCTTCCTGGAAGAGTAGAAGATGAATGAAATTGAAGGAGCCAATGCACTTGGAGAGGAAGAGGAGGAGGAGAGAGGAAATAAGTCCAACGGTGAGGTATACCGAGGACAGTGACCTTATCAAAGTGCATAGCAGCCATGCAATTAGCAGCCATGCAACGGAAGTCAGGCTTTTAGGGTTCAAAGTGCATAGCAGCCATGCAATTAGACGTTCAGCGAAGGAAGGGAACGACAGAGGTTCTGAAAGAATCGAACATGAACGAGAGAACGGAGCGTAAAGTGCGAAAGCAAGCGTTCCAGATGCTCGGCATGGACCTCTCCCAGCCCAAGTACAAGCCGATCGTGAGACAAGTCGTCCAGTCCTTCCTGGAAGAGTAGAAGATGAATGAAATTGAAGGAGCCAATGCACTTGGAGAGGAAGAGGAGGAGGAGAGAGGAAATAAGTCCAACGGTGAGGTATACCGAGGACAGTGACCTTATCATCTGTAAGGTGAATTAGTGGTTCTTCCCTTTCCTCTGATTTTATTTTGTTTTTTCACATCCAACCTTTTTCTTAGATTCAGGAGAGAAGGTGTTTTGGATCAGGTCCTTTGGTTTATCACCCATGGCTCGGTTCGATTCGGATCTTTTTGATTCTCTAGACAATCACCCACCTCTTTTATTGTTGTAGAAGGCGATGGTTCCCGGCTCTCTCTATCTCTCCAATTACTTATATCAAGATTATCCACAACATCAATAAGAGATCTATGATCTCATGTGACATTCCACAGTCCACAAGTAGGGATTTCTCTAGTGGATGTGTGATTTGTGAATGGACTAATCAAAGAGTGATTGTGACGGCTAAAAGGTTCTTATTAAATAAGATGTAGCTCTTGACAGACTTTTAGGATAATAAATAGGGAAGAAATAGACCTGAACCATACGGAGAGTTGAAGTATTGCTGGTTGATGTGTGCTAACACTATTGGGGACGTTAATTCTTTAAGTGGAGGAATTGGTGACATCTCAAAATTCTATATCTATTTGGAGAGGTAACTCATAAGTAGATAGCTATCTCCTAATGATCACCTCCAAATGTGGCTACTTGAAGCACTTTCTTCTGGAGCTTGGCCTATGTAGGGCGGGCCGGATGGTTACACCTAGAGCGGATTGTCACCCTAAGTGCTCCAGTATGTCAACTTCGACATCAAGTGTCGTCTGAGCTTTGCGTACAGCATCTGTTGCCCCATCATGGGTCATTGCATGACAACCTCGGCAACCCAAGGCCCATCTTAGCCAACATTTAGATCGCCTCCAATGCAGTGAAGCTGAGAAAGGACTATAGCCTGGAGGTAAAGATGGCAATGGATCTAGCAAAGGAAACAAAACTGAGAGAGTTGAAAAAAGCAGGCGACACTGATGAGGGAGCTTAAGGGGTTACATTTGAAGATCAAGTGATCGTGGGATTTTCAAAGATTTTCAATAATTTGCAGTAAACATATGTTAGGAACTTCTATAATCCCAAGAATATTCCAAGAATTTTTAATCGAAACTTATCCTATCCCAACTCAAATTCGGACGAATGAATCCAATCTAAATAGAAGTCAAATCATTTAAGAATTAGTGGGAGTCTAGTGCCATGGGTAAATGGCGTAGTTTTGTTCCTTTTTGTCATGTCTAGATATGTTTTTATTTTTCATTTTATGTAATCTAAATCTTACTATTTCATGCATTTTGACGTTTTATAAAAGCCAAAATGCTTTAAATTTTGGCATTACTCAACATTTGATGCACAATATTTTTCACATTCTTAAGGCGCATATGGCGACTATTCTATTATGTTCCAAAACAATTTTTCCGTTCCAGATTTGTTTCTAGAATAAAATTCTATCTGGTAATGCAACTTTATTTTTTTCTATTTTTGGAACAAATTCTTAGTCCGGAAATAAGTTAGGAATAGAAATGAGAAGTAAAATTTTTTTACTTCTCTATTTCTTAAAAATAAATGAAGAATAAAAATTCTGTTCATTGCTCATCCTCCCTACCAGTTTGCCACCTGTCGTCGCCACCTCTCGCCATTCATCGTTGCTGCCCCTAAAAAGGAAAATTTTCGAAATTCCATCCCATGAACAAAAATTCTACGTCATTGTCAAATAAGAATTTTTATTTAGAAACTCATTTGGAAATAAAAATAGGAAAATCTAGATATATTAAGAAATCAGCGGTATCATTCATGCCATTTAACTTTCAACGCTATTTTTAAATTTTGAAAAAAGCCAAAAACTATATTTTCTTCTGTTGAAGCCACTTCTTAAATCTTCAGCTTAGAAAAGGAGACCATATCCATATCCAAACGGATAAAAACTCAGAGACACGCAGAGAGAGACAGACCCGGAGCTTCACTTCACGGACTCGCCGGTGCTCCGCTCGGAAAAGGCCGTCGATGGCCGCTCTCGCAATCGGCGTCGCCGCCGGCGCAACCACCTCCATGGCCGGCTCCAGAAGCTTTCACCGGCTCCGTCACGCGCCGAGAAGAATCTCCTGCGTCAAATGGGTACACACACCTATACAACTATATATAGAGCTCGAACTATCTCTCTTTTCGAGAATACTTCCGACACCCGAATTCGCGCTCGCGTGGCCTAATCGGAAGCTGTAATCTCGCCCTCACTAGGATCCGGAAGGCCTCTTCGGGCCGCCCCAGACCGGCCACATCGCCCGCCGCGAGTTCCGCCGGCGGCTCGAGAAGGACGTCGAGGCCCGCGAGGAGTTCGAGCGCCACGTCCGCGAGGAGAACGAGCGCCGCCGAGCCGTCCGAGAGGTGAATTCGCTGAATCCCTGAATTTTGGACTTCGTTTGAGAACGCGGTTTCGTAGTTTTTGCGATGGATTGCTTGAAGGAAGTCTTTTTGCCTTTTGGATTCGTGTTGACGTAGTCGCGGGACGTGCCGGACACTCCGGCGGAGCTGATCGAGTACTTTCTCGACACCGAGGCTCAGGAAATCGAGTTCGAGATCGCGAGGATGAGGCCACGGTCAGTCGTTAGCAGTTCGTTATGCGCTTGACATGTGTGCAATCGTCATTGTCAAAGTTGCATAGCCTGTGCCAGCAACTTAGCTACCATCTGCACTGATATCTATATTATAATGTGTTTCTGATCCTGCTTTGTTCGCGCATGTATTAAGTGTCACAGATGAAATTGTATCGTCGATCTTGCTTAGGCCCTTCAGATGTTAAACTATAGATATTCTCAGTGTTATTTTTATATGCTTGGAGGTTGCGTCCAGTCGTATGAAATAGTAGGATACATAATCATGTAGGATAGTTTTTTCCTCCTAAGAAGATGTCAGGTATGTGCTAAACTGCTGATATCTGATAGCCTGATGATACGCCTCATACGATGTTGTCCAAGAGATTTGATTGCCCAGCAATTGAATGTGGAATGACTCTGATTGCATTAGTCTCTGGTTGAGTAGAATCAAGGATACTATACAACCCTTGTTCCTCTTGCTTTCTGTTGGACCGTAGTTTTAGGACTTTTCACATGGAGGATAGAAGATTTCATTTCAGTATTGTTGCGCGTCCTGCATCAGCTATTGTTTGTTAAGTGCAGTAGATGCTGATTATACACAATATGGACTAGATTGCTATTAGAACAATTAAAAGGTAGGTTACCTACTGCTGAAAATGCTATATTTGTGGCACTAATTGGAATAGGATGTTACAGCTTGCCCTGGAAGTCTCATCCATTCTGTTGGATGGCACCTAAGTGACTTATGAAAGACAGTATCTCCTTTCTGGTCAGCTGCTGGAATGCACTTAACTGACTGATGTCAGCTCTAAATGGGCTGTGAGCACAGTTTAGGGATGTGCAATCTTCGCTCCTCTTGTGAAAAAATTTAGGAATTTTATACTCCTAAACTTTGTTGAGATAGGTCCATGCTTGTCTTGGGGACTTAAAATTAGAATGACTAACCAGTCAGGCATATGATATCGATGCCTGTTTCCTTTTGCATACTGGTGAACTTGTTTTACTTTTGGTAGAATTTTTAATGGCCACTGTTATGGTATTCTGATGAAGCGATATCTTTGTTTCGTAATGTTCATCTAGAGACTGAAATGAATTGATTTGCAGGTTAAATGAAGAATTCTTTGCCCACCTACAGTTTGAATTGGGCCAACTTCGATTTTCTGTTTCAAAAACTGAGGTCTACTATTCAAACTTCTCCATTACATTTACATTTGTATGCACCATCAACTATATGCTCAAGAAAGAAATGGTGATGGTATTGGTAGGATATGGAAGACAGATTGATTGAGCTGGAAGCTTTGCAGAAGGCTTTGCTTGAGGGGACAGGTTTGCTAACAGTAATCAGACACTGATTTTGACTGGATCGACAATTCTATTTCCTCATCTTACTGATCAATTAGATCCATGGTCTAATTTTGTGCAGAAGCTTATGACAAAATGCAAGTTGACCTTGTAAAAGCGAAGAACAACCTAACAAAAATTTTGACATCAAAAGATGTTAAAGCGACTGTATGTCTTGCTCCATCCATCTAAGCTCTTCTGCATTAGCTGTTTGCACATTATTCACTCCAACCTTGTCTGGTCATGCAGTTACTAGAGATGGTTGAGCAGAATGAACTCAACAGATCATTATTGACGCTTCTTGATGAAAATATAGTGAATGCTCAGAAGGGTAACCAGGTAGAGTAGCATATAAGAAATTCCAGTATGTTATGTGGAACTTTCTGTTTTGTTGGTTCCTTGATACTGATTTTGTGTAGTTGTGAGGCTGAATGTGCTATGAACATGATATGGTGACAATGTCATCATAAGATTTATTGCCATGGTATTGAAGGAAGGGTAGTAGAATATCCTTCCAAAAACAGATGAAGGTTAGAGGAGCTTAAAGTCAGTGATAAAGAGAATGAGAGGTCATATGCGGGATATTTGTTCCTAAATGGCATCCATTGTAGCTACAGAATATAGTCAGTTTACATGGTTCATATTTAGAACTCCAGCGTAAATCTGGTGTCATGGAGAAACGTTATCTTCTGCTAACATCATGTGGTAATGCCCTCGGTATAGGCATGTTTCCATGCCGTTAGGATTGCAGAATATAAATATCGCTGTGAGAATTCGCATGGCAGAGACTTTGTCTTCTCAGTTTGACATTCCTCATAACTGCAGGGGATACAATTTATTTTTGGTATACAACATATATTAGAATCCACCCGATCTGAACTGAAACCATTTGGTGTAGATGTATTTGTTTATAATATCCAGGAACGTCTAAGCTTATTTGCAATGTTGTCCAGGAAAAAATCGCAGCTTACATGGAAAAACTACGCGCAGCTGTTCTCAAGTACATGACAGTCTAATCCCTGGTCAGTCCATGCTATGATCTCTTGATGATGATGAGTTGAGTTTTCATTTCACAGGTATTCAGTCATTCGCAATTTTCTTTCTGAAGTTATATATATCACATGGTTCACTTTTGAAATAGTCATTCATGTGGACAGTGGAATGATGATGCATTTGCTAATGAGCCAGTTAGCTTTAGTTGGCAATCGCCCATATTTTCCAATTGCATGGCATATATTCTCTCATGCCCTCCCTTGTAATATGACACCTTCAGGTCATTAACCATGGTTAAATCCTTGTCCTGCTGGAGTTGAGGTCTGAATGGGCAACTAAATACCTAACTAACGCATTAGGTGCGGCACCTCAGTTTTCCCATGCCTTGTCCTCCTTTCAGCTAAATTCGCAAAATTGAGAGCACCGCGTCACCTTGGGGGGTCTGTATCATTTTAAAATTCAGAAAATCACGTTTGCTACTCTTGCTAGCTGTTATAAATAAAATGTATCCGACTTTATGGGAACTTCATTTTCCTTGTTTTGGGATGGCACTGCTGGCAAATCCCCACGGATAACAGAAATTGGAGTTTTGCTCTTGCTGGTTGAGCGTCATATGGCCATGCTGTGTATTCCCTTTGGGATCCATAGGGCTAGTCGGTTTGGAAATGTGTCGGGCTTTGAAATTAAGCGTATTTTGTTGCTGAAAGTACGATAGATGTGGCCTGCGTTTATGGACTAGCATGTCACTGGATTGAACAAAATTTGGTGCCGCCACTTAATATTGTAAATGAAGGGTCTTGGGTGTCAATTCTTTTTTTCCCCTCTGAATTTTCAATGAAAAATTTAGGTAGTGTATTTCTCTGATATAACCACTTATCTTTCAATGGGACAGTAATAAACATTATCATTTCTCAAGTAAACTTGCTAGTTGCTTTTTGAGAGAACATTTTAGACGGTTCTCCTAGAATCTACGCAAGCATTAGCGTCTATTTTAGTGCAAGTTTCTTTAGGGAGGGTTTGTTTTGGGCAACAACTTTATTATTAGACCCATCAAATGGGTGGGTCAGGTCATGTAAATGGTCCCACTCAAATTGATCAATTTTAACGCAATACAAATGTAATAACTCATGCGCTCTCTCGACACATATTGCTAAAACAACTTCTATATAAAACCTAATTTAGGAAACTCATATCAAAATTGAGGTGAGTGCGTGGAACGAGCAAGCGTGAAATCAAGTGAGGGCGAGAGAGTGAAGAGAGTTGTGAATCAATTTAATACTCATTATGTTGGGTTTTACCATTCTAAATTTATTTATGACTTATTTACTGAATATAATTAATTTATATAACATCTTAGCACATTAAATTTGGGTTAAGAAATGGGTTTATCACCAATTTTGATAGGTTTATTTATGATAAAGGAATGTACTATATGTGGAAATCATTTTCAAGAAAGATGTTTTCCACTTTCCAAATTAGGGAATTCATTTTCCAAACTTTAAACATGCATAATCTCATCATAAATGATTTTTCTATGATTAATCATTTTCAACGAATCAAATGCATGAAAGTCTAGAAAACTAATTCTCGAAAAATTCGCACTTAAGCAAACACACTCTTTAGTTCCAGTCTAGAATCTTCAAGACTCGCCTTTCCTTAGTCACAGTCACCGGACTGCATTATTGCGAAGCGAATACTGGGATCATCATCCTCCATCAATTTGACATGTTCGTGAGCCTGGAATGCTTCCTAAGCAGTATCTCTCCTGGTGCATTGTCTACATGCAGAAAACCAACGTCTTCTTGATGGCATTTAACTGATGTTTGATATATATCTGGATATGGTATCCCCTATCTGGGTCCTATCTGTTAGCCGAACTTTTCAGCCGAGAAAAGTTTTGGCACGCCAATCCTAGCGATGAAGTCATCCTCTGCCAAAGTAGAAAAGAAGGAAATGTATTAGCATGCAACTCTAGCTGTTCATATTTAACTGCAATTGACGCTCGAGCGTCTCGCTTAAAGCTCGTCGTCAGTACCTTGGGGTGACCTCAATGGTCACAAAAAAATTTTCTTCGTAACTATGCGACTCTATAATTACTCTTAAGTGGTTGAGATTGGACACCGTGGGGACTAGTGAATAGTTAATTGGTATCGAATGGAACGAAAAGTGGCAATTCATAGAATATCTTACACTTGATTTGAGCGGAAAAGAATAAATGACAAAAGCGAAAGACAAAGCAAAAGTAGAAAGCAAAGAAGGTCATAAGAATGGGGACAGGCATGATTCTGCCTGCAAGTATGGCTCACACTTTATTGCTGGTTTAGTAGGGCCGTTCCTCTTTGAAGAATAGGCAACTGACTCGGCTTCGTTCACTCACGGAAGACCAACTGAATCTAGATGGTACCATTGAGTTGGACCGGGCTTAACATGAGCTTGACTAGACTAGATTTGCGTATTTCATGCTTGAAACTCAATTTAGATTCAATCGGCTTGAGCTCGATTTGAATAGAAAATCCACATATACTTGCTCAACTCGACTTGATTCAATTAGAATCAAGCATTGAAGGAACTTGATTTTGAGCTTCAGAAGCTCAAATCGTTTCTCTAAGTTTATATTTTATATGGGTCCTTTATAGAGAGAATTTCTAAAAAGTCCTAAATTTATTGCAATTGTGTATCGATTCAATTTTAAACTTTTTTTTTTTGTCAATTTAGTTCTAAACTTTTTGCAATCATGACAATTCAATTCATTTGGTCAAATTTGGTCGGCCGATCTCACGTGTTTTAATTGTATTTTTATTTTTTTGAATTTTTTATTGATTTTTTTTCCTTTTCTTTTTTCTCTTCTTCCTCTTTGGCTTCTTCTCCCCCGCAAGGCTCACTGGCCACGGGGCAAGGGCCACGAAGCCCCACCTCCAGCCACCAACCGTCGGCAAGGGTTGTGGCCCTTCCCAGACCTCGCCTACTCTCGCTGGCGACCTCGCCTAGATCTAGGGGAGGTCACCTTCACCCATAGCAAGCTAGGCGAGGTCACTAGCGAGGTTTGGCAAGGGCCGTGACCCTCGCCAATGACCAACGAGGCTCGCCAAGTGGCCATTGAGCCACACCGAAGCCTTGCTAGCCACCGCGGGTAAGGAATCTAAAGAGGAAGAAGAGGAAAAAAAAGAAAATATAAAAATATAAAATACTTTTAAAAATTGCCATGTCAGCGTTTGCTTGGACACAGCGGCGTCTATGTTAATGCTGGCCAACCAAATTTGACCGATGGACTGAATTAATATAATTGCAAAAGTTTTAGGACTGAATTGATAAAAAAAAATATGACTGAATTGGTACAATTATAATAGGCTTAGGATTTTTTTGTTAATTCTCCCATCCTTTATGTGAGAAACTAATTACATATTCTTCAAGAAAAAAAAAACAATTAGATAATCATCAACTCGTTATTCTTTTACACTAAACTTTTCCCCAAAAATATATGAGCAAAGTTCGCTCGGCTCTTGATAGCCCATCATATATTTATGCGACCCTTTGCACTATGAGAGCCACTTCTCGCCCTCTCTCTTCCCTAACAAAAATGGCGAAACCAAAGCCATCTCTCCCCTCCTTCTTCTTCCTCCTCTTCCTCCTCCTCTCCCTCGCCACCACCCCATCGCAATCCTTCGTCCCCAACCACCCCAAGCTAGCCCCCACCAGCTTCATCGTCTCCTCCTGCCGTGCCACCCGCTATCCGGCCCTCTGCGTCCACTGCCTCGCCGCCTATGGCCGTGCCATCCAACGGAGCGACCACCACCTCGCCCAGGCCGCCCTTATCGTCAGCCTCGCCCGGACCCGCTCCGCCGCCTCCTTCATCTCCAAGCTGTCCCGAGCTCGCCGCATCAAGCTCCGTGAGCTCCGGGCCATGAGGGACTGTGTCGAGAACATGGGCGACTCCGTGGACCGTCTCGCCGATTCGGTGAGGGAGCTTGGGCGCTCGCGGTACGTGGGCCGGGACTTCGCGTGGCACATGAGCAACGTGGAGACGTGGGTGAGCGCCGCGCTGACCGACGAGAACACCTGCACGGACGGATTCGGGGGTCGGGTCATGGATGGGGGCGTCAAGGTGGCGGTGAGGGGGAGGGTGGTGGATGTTGCTCGGGTGACGAGCAATGCCCTCGCTCTCGTGAATCGGTATGCTTCCAGGCATAGTCCGGCAACGGTGGCCGAACAGCCTTGAGTGAAGTAGAAAAGAATAGCTTTTACCCTCTAATTTGCCTTGGTTTTTTTTTTTTTTTTTTTTTTTTCCGGTTTTATGGGAGGTGAGCAGCACTAGTATGGTGAGTATTGTTCCTGGCTTATTAGACTTCGTCGATGGAACTTTTGTTGCGCTGCCAGTTGTATATTCATAGTTTACTGTCCCCAGTTCTATTTCAAGCGACAACAAACCTCCAAAAGACTTCGATTGTTTTGGTCGCACGATAGGATGGGCTCTTGCTTGTTTATGCGAAACAGACTTGCGATACATGGTCGATCCGCCATGTCAAGATTTAATAGTTTGATGTTGCGACCACTAATCTCGCGTCTTACTCAGTCCACATAACTGGAGTTTGCTTTTCATACAAAATCAGTTTTGTTGGCAAGTCATATACAGGCGAAGTATGAATGCCACGATAGAATTGTGCTGAAGAGTTATTTTTTGCCTTGGTGATCTAGAATGACTGCCATGGTGTTGGCTCGTTCGAATTGGTCAAGGATCCAGCTAACATCTGGAGAGTGAAAATTGAGTATGACTACTGGGTGCACCCGAATCATACGAGCCCAGTTCATATTTCTCACTTAGCTGTGAATTGGGTCAATATGCATCACCTGCAGTTAAGAATTTTTGGGAAAATGGGGTGGACAATTTGAAGATGATCTCAAAATTGATGAGGGGCTCAACATAAACACTTGAAATTAAGGAATTTGTTTGCGGTTGACGTGGAATGGATTTCACTCTTTTGGGGTTGGAGATTACGATTAGGAGGGGACAGACTACGGGATTTGCGGCAATTTTCTTCAAAGCAAATTTCTTTAAAGCTTTTGACGATAGTGGATTTCTCCTCTTTTACCAGCAGATCGTCAAATCAGATTTGGGTTTATTCTGGCACATCGGCACAGCCTTATCATCGACATAACCATCTTTTCCCTTCTCTTCGAGATTGAGCTTATCTTGAAGTGCCATCTGCCACAGGAATGTCTTAAATTCGAGTTTTGACGTCCTAACTCAAGGGAGTTCATGTCAAGCCTTGCTAACTAACGAGTTACAAAGGCTAATCAGCCTCTTTTGCTCGCGTCCCGGCCGTGTTTCTGCTCATATTCGTACGTGTTAGTCCAGCTCACAGTCATCGAAATCATTTTAATAACATATCCGAGTACGCGAATCGGGCTTGTCAACATGACACAGGAAACAATGAGCAAAATGGAAGGTGTTTCTAAAGAGAGTATAGATTGAACAGACGAGTCATATGTGAGTCGAATGATGTCAGTGGAGTACGTTCTCACTTTTTCTCTCGGCAAAAGCTGATAGTAAAAAGCAAAGGCAGGTAGTGCACCTATGCATCGTGGGGCTCACGTGCTTTGTCCTTTTTCTTTTTGTAAGATGCTATTCTAGACCAGTTTATCAGATTGAATTTCAGAGACTCGTGAGGCGATTAGCTGATTTGTCAGGAAAAGATTTTCTGATCTAAGTCCAAAACATTACGCCGAATGATCCAACCTAAGATCTCAAGCTTCCCGGATGTGAATCAATTACTTAATTGATGATTGCAACAACTGTTGACGAGAAGCTCAAGAAAAGATACGAAACTAAAATCGAAGTGCATTTGAACTAAATATGGTTAATCCACTTAATAACAATGTAACCTACAATAGAAAATATATAGTCTAGGAATCATTGCCAATTCTTTTAAATGATGTATGTGTACTTTAATATTTAGTGTCCTTATGAAGTATTAACGAGAAGTTCATGGATCTGGCTTATTTGAATATCTTTTGTTCCTTTTGCCTGATGATGACCGCAGGGCATAACCCAACCTGCTCCCTTGAATCTTATGATTATTGATGATGACATTTTCACTCCATGCAATCGAGTGTTTCCACTCCCCCATAAAGAATTGCAGCTTGGTACGATCAGTTTTTGCCTCAGATGGTGCCAACGGGGCTTGTTTGTTTGTGTTCCTCATTTTTGTTTATGAATAGATTTTCTATTTTTTTTAAAAGCAAAAAAAGAACAAAACTCATTTGTTTTTGCGTTTTTGTTAAAATCTATTTTTTTGTTAAAAACAAAAAAGAAGCAACAAAAAAAAAAAAAAAAAGTTATTTATTATTTCTATAACAAAAAAAAAGAATAATTTTTCTCTCTCCTCTCTTTTCTTTTCTTTTTTTTTCTTCTTTTCTTCTTCTTTTTGCTTTGGCCGGTCGCCGGCCTCGGCCATGGCCGACGACCGGCCGACGAGGGCTGGCGGCCTCACCTAGCCACGGCGAGGCTTGCCGGCCCTTGGGCAAGCTCGAGCCTCGCCGAATTGGGCAAGCGGCCGAGGGCTCGCCCGGCCAAGGCGAGCCCCGCCGGCCCTCGTCTGCCGGTCGGCCGCCATGGTCAAGTCGGCAACCAACCACAAGGAAGAAAAAAAGAAAAAAAAGAAAAAGAAAGAAAAAATTAAAAGAAACATTAAAAAAATTAAAAGAAACAAAAAAGAACACAAATTTACCAAATATGTTTCTATTCTTTTTCTATTCCGGGAACAAATTTACCAAACGTGTTCTTTTGTTTAAAAATTGTTCCTCGGAACAGAAATAGTTTTTTCTATTTCTGTTCCCTAGAACAAAAAAAGAACAGAAACACAAACAAATACACCCTTATAGTCGTTCTGAAAAAGCATGGTAGGGTAGAGTTAATTGTAAGTACAGCATGATCTTTATGAGGGCTTCTTGACATGGTCAGATAGAATTAAATTTTGACATGAAATTTGTATTTTCTTTTTAAAGAAACCACTAAGGATGCGTTTGGTAACGTTTATGTTTAAAAATTGTTCCATGGAACAGAAATAGAAAAAAGTGTTTTACATTAGGGAACAATTTTTTAACAAAAAAAAAAGCGCGTTTGGTAAACTTGTTAGGGAATAAAAAATGAATAGAAACACGTTTGGTAAATTTGTATTCTTTTTTATTTCTTTTAATTTTTAATATTTTTATTTTTCTTTTATTTTTCTTTTTTTTCTTTCTTTTTTTTTTTTTTTCTTCTTTTGGCGGCCCTCGCCCAACCACGGCGAGGCTCGGCCTCGCCGGGCCACCTCCGGGCCGGCGGTGGTTGGGCGAGCTCGGGCTCGCCTAGATCCGCGAGCCCAAGCTCGCCCGGCCAAGGCGAGGCCGAGCCTCGCTAGGGGCGGCGACGCCACGGTGAGGTCGCGGCCCTCTTTGGCCGGTCGCCGGCCATGGCCGAGGCCCGGTGACCGGCCAAAGAAAAAGAGAGAAAAAAAAAAAAAAAAGAAGAAAAAGAGAGGAGAGAGAAAATCTGTTTTTAATTTTTGTTTCGAAACAAGAAACAAGTTTTTCTTATTTCTTATTTATGTTCCAAAAGTATTCATGGGAACAAAAAAATAGATTTGTAACAAAAACGCAAACAAACGTGTTTACATTCTTTTTTTTTCCCTGAACAAAAAAAACACAAAATCTGTTTAAAAAAAAAAAAAAAAAAGGAAACATTAACAAACACTGCCTAAATATCCTAAATTTTTTGTACCACACAAAATTTCAAACTTATATCCGTATAGCATATTTACCTTTTATCATAATTTCATCAATGAAATTGTTACATCCTATGTGACAGCTTATGTTATATGGTGCTGACAAATATGATAAATCGACACCATATGCTCTCTCTCTCTCTCCATGTTCATATCTCCATTGCTCGATTGCCTGAGTGTTCTGTGTCTAAAACTCAATTTGTTCACAAGAATAAGGCTGTTTGCTTGTATATTACTCTCGATGTTGCTCCATGGAACTTGATTTGGGGCTTTAGGGTTTAGTATGCTACTCAAGTCTCTCTCTCTCGCTCTTTTGGAATTATTGAGAGGACAGAGCAGAGCCCACTGATCAGCAATTGGCTCCTCATTGCAGAGTCACTTGTTAACAAAATCATTTTAAGATAGTTCATACTGATCACAGAAAATGTGGATGGTGTTCCATTCATCGCAAAGTGTCAAATTCAACTACTACATTGCTTTACATTTATGGATTGGCCTTCTTAAGATGTCCAGGTTTTGGACAAATTACTAGCTTTCACTTTCAGGTACAAAGTACGTGCGAAACCATTTTTTGGAAGCTTAACAAATAAAGTCCACGATAATTGGTCAAGTGAAGTTTGGAACATTTTATTTCATGATTTTTTTTCTAATAGTAAAAGAAAATGTAGTTTCAAACGTCATACAATTTCTCCTAGGAAATAAAGAAAAATTCTTAAAAAAGGGTCTGAAGTTCCACCTAGGATGATTACCTGGGATCGGCTACAGTGACGCGCGACTTGAACCACGGGGGCAGAAGAGAGCGGTGACGAAGTGGAGAACGCACTGGAAATGACGGCGCCTATCGGAGGTAGGATGGTCGTCAGCATGGCGCGGCGGCGAAGGATTTTCCCGCCGGAGGGGGGCGGAGAGGGAGGTCCCTGCTTGCGTCTCTTTCTGTTCCTGTGGCGAGATGGGCGGGCTCGGTGAATGGGCTTTGCTCGTTTAACGGGCTCTGGTCACTTTTGTGGGCTGAAATTGGGGTCTGGATGAGATTTTGATTGGAAAAAGTCCAGATTGATCCGTTAATTTTGGTTATTTTTGTTTATAGCCCAGATTTCAATCAGATGACATTCATCTGATTGAAATTTTATTTTTAAAAAAATATTGCTTAAATTGTAGCAAAAAATAAGCTCTCGATTGAAGAAAATTGACCAAAAAAAGAAAAAGAAACAGAGTTAATCTTCGACTCATCATCTTAAGCTCAGATAACAATTTTCGAAATTTAAAATCTAGAAATCAAGCAAGAACCTAACTTCAACAAACCCAAAATTCCAAAATCTCTTCTTTTTTCACATTCCGCTTGCATTCAATAGCAATCCCACCTACCTCCAGAAAAAAAAAAATCGAAAATTCATTGAGAAAATCAAAATTGGAAAAAAAGAAAAAGAAGAAGAAGAATTGCCCAAATGTTAATTACCAGAACAACATATCCATCGTCTTTGAGAACGGTCTTCAGCGAAGCTTGGTCGAAGAACTAGACGAACGCAAACCCCTAGAGTTCCTGTGTTTTGATCCTTCAAGATGAATGTGTTCGAAATGTTGCCATACTTTTTGCAGTGCATCTTTGGTCGTCTCCCTTGCGATGCGGGTCATTGGAGAGGAGGGAGAAAGGAGCGAAGAGCGAAGTTGGATTTGTGTGAGCAGCAAGGAAACGGTTCGCCAAAGTAAAGTTTTGGTGTTTTCTATTTAGCCCATCAAAAAAATGGCAAACTCCGGGCAAGACCTTTCGATCAGAGTCCTGACTTGATCCAAGTCCCCATTTTTAGAATAAAAAATTTCAAAATTTTTTTAAGAAAGACAAGGCTTAGCTTTTGATGAGTTTTGATAGATTTTTAGCGGTATTATTAGTTTAAAATTAGTTTTAGATTTTCCTAGATTAAAATTCACAATTTAGGCTGGGTTTGGCAGTCGGGATAAAATTCGGGATAAAATATGATTTATCATATCCTACGTTTGGTGCTCGCTCAGGATATGATAAAGTCGGATATAAGGGGGATATAGATAGGATAAAATTATCCCATGGGGTGTGAGATAAAGGTGAATAGGATTTCTAATATCCATAATATGAAAGTTATTTTTCTCGAATAACAAACTTATTAAGTTAACAAAATTGAAATTATATTTCAATATAAATAATATTTGAATTCTAATTTAAGATATTAAAAAAATAGAAATTTACTTTTTAATTAATCTTATTTTAATTTATATATTCAACTTTAATTCTATCTTATAATAAATATTCAATCTATAAATTAAATATTTGTATTTATTATATATATTTTAGGTATGTTAGTACAATTTATTATTTGATAAAATTTAAAGCGTGATGAAAGGGGAAAAAAGAAATACTATAAAATAATATAAAAAAGAGGGAAAATAAAATAAAAATAAATTAAGAAATAGTATTACGAGATATTTTCACCATCTCCGTTTATGAACATTTAGGTTCATTTATAATGACATGCCATTTATATATATAAAAAAAAAAAATGTACATGATATGATGTGAATATATCCAACTTTGATGTTGCGATTCACCAAACAATTGACATGATATAAAAAAATCCAAAGATTTCATATCATGTCCTATCCAGTCCTATCCCAATTAGAAATTTGAATGATCAAATGCAGTCTAAAGGATTTGCCCATCCGAGCAAGTACAAGTTACTCATATGAAATTGGGCCCTTTCCGTCGAGGTCACCAAATGGGTTTGCCGGCCCTAATATGAGTGAATGGAAGGATAGTGGAGGATTAGGCAATCTTAGAAGGCTAAAGTAGTAGAAGGCAGGTGTTATAGGATAAAGCTTACTCTATGAGAAAATGTGATATTATTTTCGGTATTATTTTATCTTTGAATCACTCGGAATGAAAAACTAGCGAGATACTTATAGGAATGTGGCCAATATACTAAGTGAGCAAGATTTTGCCATATGGCAATGTAAGCATATCGGCGAATGGTACACCCCCACATGTCATGAGGACATAGGGTCACGGATGGGGATCGCCCATTACGACACAGGTGGGGAGGTAAAGGATAAACACTAGTAGACCTTTTTCTAATGAGCCCCGTTTCAAGGTCAAATCATCGGAAAAAGAGATGGGAAAAATCCACCATCATGCATTAATCCGGAGTCATCCCTGCCAAATATCTTCAAATCATCACAAGAAAATAGAAATAATCCAAAATCCAGCAACTAGTGAAATTCTTGATTGGCATCGAATGTACCTATCGATATAAAACGAAAAATCGCAATTCGTAGAATCTCTCACACCTGATTTAAGCCCAAAAGGATAAACGATAAAGTAAAAGCAAAAGTAGAAAGCAAAGAAGCTCGCGAGGACAAGAAGGGGCGCAGCCACGATGCTGCCTGCACCCTTTGTTGACGGCTTCCAAAGGAAGATAAAACGAGTCGCCCCCCCTTCCTTTTTCCTCTTCTCCTCGACAAGTGCGGTGGGTTTTTTTATTTTTATTTTTTGGATCTATAGCCACCCGGTATCCGGAGCCTTCGTCCCAACTAATTCGGATGCGAGCATTGTCAGCCACAACCTCACCACAGGCCGAGCTCACCTGATACCGGTGACCTTAGGCAAGGGTCGCTAGACTTTGGTGAGGATCTAGCAACCTCAAGTTACGCTCAAGCTTGTCCCAAGTTGTTGGATCTAGCAAGGCTCGACCTTGCCGGTGTTGGGCGAGGTGGACCTCACTAGATCTGGCAAGCTCGAGCCTCATCGAATTATGATGAGGCTTCAACTGGCTGCCGGCTGCTGCCGTGGCTAGCAACCGGCCAATGAAAAAGAAAAGAAAATAAAAGGAAAAGATAATTAGAAAAGAAAATAAAAGAAAAGGTTTTTGATCAAAAAAGAGTGGTGGAAAAACATGTGAAAAATGTTTTCCACTTCTCAAAAGTCAAAATCATTTTCTCTTATATTAGAATATTTTTTTCCTTTTATGAAAAATGTTTTCTCCAACTAATTCATTGTCCGTAAAACGAACATCGAAAAATCCGAAAAACTTTTTCCTAAAATTATTTTATGTGAACCAAACGAAGCTCTAGTGTTATATAAAAGAGTCGAACCGAGCTTAACTTGAACTCGATTAGATGCGACTTACATTTATCATGCTCGAAAGTCGACTTGAATTTAATCAACTTTAGCTTGATTCGAATAGAAAATTTAGATATGCATCTGCTCGACTCGACTTGAGTTGATTAGACTATAACGAAGTTACTAAGAAACTTGATTTCGATCTCAATAAGCTCTAATCTTTTCTCTGAGTTCATATTTATGTGAGTCCTTTATTTGAGAATTTATTACATATTCTTCAAAGAAACAATCGGATAATCATGGACTCGTTATTTTTTTCTACTAAACTTCTCCCCAGAAATATATGAACAAATTTCGCTCGGCTCTTGGTAGCCCATCGTTTATTTAAACCCCCTCTCTCTCTCCCCCCAGTCAAAGATGGCGAAACCAAGACAATCTCTCCCCTTCTTCTTCTTCATCCTCTTCCTCCTACTCTCCCTCGCCACCACCCCATCGCAATCCTTCGTCCCCAGCCACCCCAAACCAGCCCCCACCAGCTTCATCGTCTCCTCCTGCCGCGCCACCCGCTATCCGGCCCTCTGCGTCCACTGCCTCGCCGCCTATGGCCGCGCCATCCAGCGGAGCGACCGCCACCTCGCCCAGGCCGCCCTCATCCTCAGCCTCGCCCGGGCCCGCTCCGCCGCCTCCTTCATCTCCAAGCTGTCCCGAGCTCGCCGCATCAAGCTCCGCGAGCTCCGGGCCGTGAGGGACTGCGTCGAGAACATGGGCGACTCCGTGGACCGTCTCGCCGATTCAGTGAGGGAGCTCGGGCGCTCGGGTCGGGACGCGGGCGAGGACTTCGCGTGGCACATGAGCAACGTGGAGACGTGGGTGAGCGCCGCGCTGACGGACGAGAACACCTGCGTGGATGGGTTCGCGGGGGTCACGGACGGGGGATTGAAGGTGGCGGTGAGGCGGAGGGTAGTATATGTTGCTCAGGTGACCAGCAACGCACTCGCTCTCGTGAACCGGTTCGCTTCCAAACGTCGGCCAGTCACGGTGGCCGGAAAGCCTTGAGTGGAGTAAGAGAAATAGGTTTTACCTTGGTACTTCGTCATTTCTTTTTCTTTTTTTCTTTTCCGTTTTGTGTAAAATGCATGAGGAGAGAGTAGAAGCAGCAGCAGTGTGGTGTGAGTGTTGTTCCTAGCTTATTAGACTTCGTCGATGGAAATGGTAGAAGGTCAAAAAAGAAAAGAACGAGCAGAAGCTGTAATCTTGCGAGTTACCAGTTGTATTTTCCCAGTTTCACTGTCCCTAATTCTATTCCAAGCGAAGAAAAAACCTCTAAACATGTCTATCCCTTTGTCGCCTTTCATAGATAGGTTACTTAAAAGCGCGAATCATAGTTATTTTATTTCTGATTGGAACTATTCTTTTGTCCGTCAAAATAAATTTGGAACGTAATTTCGTTTGGTGACGTAATTTCATTTTTTTTTATTTCAACCAAATTTTTAATCTAGAAATAGAGATCGAATAGTAAAGAAAAGTAATTACTCTACTTCTAAATTTTTAGAATTAAAATGAGAAACAAAATTTTTTTCATTAGTTATCCTCGCAACTAACCGACTGCCCACTTGTCATTGCTCATTGTCCGCCACCATCTGTCACCGATCTCGCTGCCAATTGCTGTTCAATGTCCATTGTTTGCTGCCACTGCCTACGAGAGAAAAAATGTATGTCATTATCAAACAAATTTTTATTCCGAAAACATAAATTTTGTATCGTTATCAAATGCTTATTATTACTAAAAAATTTGTATGGCAAAAATAGAAATAAAAAAAAATCTATTTCAAGAATATAAAATTATTTTTAGAATAAAATGATTATCATTTGCGTCTTCATTTGCTTATATACAATAAACAAGCTATTCATGTTCGATTTGCCATCTCAAAGTTTATAGTAGTTTTGATGTTCCAACCCCGAATCTCGCATTTTGCTTAGTCCATGAGACTTGAGTTTGCTTTTAAATGAGAAATTAGCTTTATCCGGTGATCTAGAGTAACTTCGCCACAGTGCGGGTTCGATCGAACATCTCTCAAATCGTATGAGCCCTACTTCATATTGTTTCCGTGGTCTTGATGATCTATGCGTGTTGAGTTTACATTAGGGGTGGCAAAATGGGTTAATGACCCATATTTTAGCCCATATTTATTGAATTGAGTAGAAAATGGATTAGCTGAAACCTTAATCCCAATTGAAAAATGAGTCATAAATTGATTTATTTCAAATTTATTTATAACCAATCAATAACTTAGCTTAAATTCGTTATTTTTCAGTTTCTTTTTCTTATTCTTCCTCATTGGCCGGTCATGGGCCATAGCAACGCCAGTGACTGCCCAATGAAGCTCGAAGAAAAAGAAAAAAAGAAAAGAAATAGAATAAAAATAATTAAAAAATCAATTAAAAATGTAATATTAAAAAAATTATTGAAAGGGCCGTATGAGTAAAAGATTTTTTTCCCAATCAGCTAAAAATATCTTCTAGTTTATTTTTAAAGTTTAACCGTATATTAGAAAATATGATTATTTTCTTGAAAATGATTTTTTTAGAATATTAATTTATTTGATAATACCGGGTCGGTATAAATTGTGTACGGATGAGGGGTTGAAGGAGTTTGATTGGTGTCGCGATTTGGAATGGGATTGCACTGTTTTGTGGCCGGATACTGCGATTATGACTGAGGAGACAATAAGAAGGCGTGTTTTGTGGGTAGTATTCTTTAAAGTACATTTTAGGGTAAATACCCCGAAAAACCCAAATTGGTACACATGAGACAATTTTACCCCAAACTATTTTTTCAACCATGAAAATCCGAAAACCAGTACATCTGTGACAAATTTACCTCGACTAACCATAAAAAACCATAAACCGATACATTTACGACAAATTTACCCTAAACTAATTTATTCGATCACAAAAAACCCAAACTGGTAAATTTATAACAAATACATCATTCGCTAAATTGGATTAATACTACAAAAAAACCACAAAAATTGTAAACTGTGACAAACGACGCGTAAAATCCCAATTTGATATATCATTCAACTATCACGTGTCATTTAACTTAATAATTTGACAGTAAAATTCAACGAAAACACCACTCGCTTTGGTCGCTCCGTTGGTAGTTCTTCCCCATCGTGGGGGGACCCGCTGACCCCTTGCTCAAGGGAGAGGGTTCAAATCACCGCGGAATCGCCTGCGTCTTACTTGGTGGTTAGGGTGGTGGGTCCTCCAGTTCACCCCCAGGGTTTATTCTAGTCGTTCGCGGTATACGGGACTTCCCTTATCAAAAAAAAAAAATTAACGAAAATTAACAGAGGGTAAATTTATCACAAGTGTCTCAATTTGGGATTTTTGTGGTCAAAAAATAATTTAAAATAAATTTGTCATAAATATACCAATTTGAGATTTTTTTTTTTGTTTTTTTTTGGTAAATAACCAATTTGGGATTTTTATATCCTACATTTTATTTAAAGCTTTTGTTCACGAACGTGGACTTCTTCTTCTTCCTTTTTCTTTATCACGAGACAGCAGCACGTCAAATCAAATCTAGTGTTTGATTCTGGCACGTCAGCACAGCAATATCTTCGACCGACCATGTGCAAGATGCATTCCACGTAACCATCTTTTCCCTTCCGTTCGCCGTTGAGCTTATCTTGGAGATGCCGAAAGAAAACAGAGAAGATAAAAGATATAAGAATGGAAGATTTTAATTTCTGAGTATTAACAATAGAATCGATAAATATCGGTAGAGATAACATTTGAATCAATCTCGAAATTATGATTATGCGTTGATTTTGATGCGAACCGGAGATAATATTATCAATCTAGATTGCTCGTTATATGTATATTTTGATTGTGCTCTCGTTCTGGTAGTGCAAGTTGAAAACAAGTTTGATTATGGTGTGAGGTGGCATAGTTAGCAGTGTATCAGATTAACAGCCTTGAAGTGCCATGTACCACAGGGATGTCTTAAATATGAATTTGATGTGCTAACTCAAGGGAGTTCGTGTCAAGACTTGCCAACCAACGAGTAATAAGGGCCGACTAAGCTCTTTTGACCGCACGCGATGGCTCCGTTCCTGCCGCTCGGTCTGATTCAGCCCGTTTTGAGCTGTTGTTAGGTGGTTTTCTAGCGACCCTTTCGAGCGGTCCAGAGTCCATTTGGGCGTATGGCATTAATCATCTGAGCTTCACTGCCCCTCCATTGACGTAAAGTCTAATCCTGTCATTTCGCAATGCTCGTTCGTCTCTCTTCAATCAGCGGTGGGTCCATCATGGGATTGACATCTTCCAGCGAAAGGATCGCTTCATCTCTCTCTCTCTCTCTCTCTCTCTCTCTCTCGGAACTTTCTCGAGTTGCCTCGTGTGGTAATATGCAGGTTCCGCCTTTGGAAGCACTCGATCCAGTACATCGAGCCTGTTGAATCTCGAATGATCCTAAGTGAGATCAGTATTGTACATGTTAGTTTGGTTCACATGCATCGAAATCGTTGTAATAACATATCCATGCACGTGATGTAAGAGTTTTCCTAATATGGACTACATTAATTGATATTGTAATTTACCGTTTAACGTTTACTGTTTTACGGGGATTGGTCTAAAGTGAGATAGAAGGTTTTTAATTAGTGTAATATGGGCTTTGGCTTGAGTGTGGTAGAGTTGAGCTGGCCCGTAATGAGGGGCGCTTGCTAAACTCTATAAATAAGCGCTAAGTCTCTCCTCTAACCCTAATTTCTCACATGTATCCTCACCTGGGGCGTTTACCTAACGCTAAACGTGAGGGGCCGCCTCATTGAGCCAGTGATACTGAGAGCAATAGGGAGAAGGACTTGCGCGTGGAACATTGTGTTTCCGCTTCCGCTTCAAGAACAATGGATCCCTAAACAGGTGCGTTAATCTTTCTACTCAATTATGCATATTCTTGTTCTGTTATGGAGATCTTGGGGTTGCACTATTTGCATCCAACATGTGGTATCGAGCCTCCATAACCCTAGAACTCGAACGCATAAGTTTTTTTTTGCCCTAATTTGTGATTTTCGAGATTTTTTGTTCAATAAAAATAAAATAAAATCACAAATTCGGATGATCCTGAAACCATGGGGAGATCTTTCCAACCATATATAATTTGTATAATTTTGTTGAGAATTGAGTTAAATTTGAAATTCTAGGGTTTATACATAGAAAAAGTTCTAGAATTTTAAGTTACATTCTAGCATTACCTTCGTTTTTCTTCTCCACTCTTTGCATCACGTCGTGTCGTTTGAATTATGAACTATCAGTCATCGCGCGTACTCTTTTGCTCGTCCGTCTCTGATTTCGGAATTGACTTTCTCCTCTTGGCGGTTTTGTTCTATTCCGTGGCGAGTTTGCTCGCAGTTGCTAGTCAATATCGAATTCGTTCGCGACGAGGATGATGGGGTTTGTGAAGATTTGTATTTGTATATATATATTTTTCGCGCGTGGTCGGTAGTGTTAGACTCGTATCTTCATCCTCTACATCGTGGTGTATTTATATTACATGTTTGATAATTTTATGGATGTGAAAATACATATGGAACCCTAAATACTTGTATTTTTAGTGTATTTTTGCGTATTTTTCTTATATTTTCTGTGATTTTGGAAATATAAGTATTGGGTTACAGGTATGTTATCACATAAATATTATAATGGTGTGATTCATTAATAAAAATTAAACTTTATTGTGAACTGAAGTTGGCTTAATTAGATATAATCATTATGGGATAGTAATTGAGCTATGTATTGATTATAAATTTTTTGTTGTTTAAGCATACTCCTTTACACACTGGTAATTTTTGAATGATGGACGTCTTAAGAACTCGTGACCAAACTAATTGTACATGAACTCATCTGGTCACTTGTTAATGTCTATCAAGTTGAATATTTTTTATGGATAAGGAGTATGACAACATTTACGCAGAGCAATAGTATCTACTGTTAAATTTTAGATATTTGGTTCTCTAGTTTGACTCAATTAATAGGCCACTGGTTGATTACAATGATAATTGTTACTTAAAATTTGGCTAATAAATTAGCTGTTGGCCTTGGAGTCATGTGAACTCATGAGTGATAATGGATTAGCTGTCAAGCTTGTCGATTTGGTGTACCCTGTATTACTATTGATGTTAATTTGTGAGAGATATTCTAGATTAGCATTCTTTAATGTTGTTCTAGTTATCAAGTCGGGTGCACAAGAGATGCTTGCTTCTATGTTATGAGAATTTTCTTGTGTTGCTGTGAACGGTGATCTCATTGGAATCTGTTTTTCAAGTTCGCTATATATATTTATTTATTTATATATATATGTATGATTAATTTTTATTAATGAATAAAGCAGTGTAATTAGCATGATATGTGATTTTGGTGATTTGGTGCCCCTATCACTAAAGTTAAAATCACATGTTTATGGTGTATGTGAGAAGTAAATTTTATATCCCCGATATAAGAGAGTTTCAATGATTTAATTAGGTTGTGACCGCCAAAGTGGCATACTTGATTAGGTTTGAGAAATATCGATATCGTATATTGATGAGATGTCTCCCGATCTAATGTATGATCATACTCCCAAAGGGGTGATTATATATTAGTTCATGGAGGGATACATGATTATGTGATGGAAGAATGACTGATCCTAGTGGTTCGTCTGCCCAAAGGTGATGAATTCACGAAGATTAGAATATATTCTCATAACCGCTATCATGTGGGGAGTGTACAACTGCATGTCATGTATTCTGCCCAAAAGTGATTATATGATTTTGCATGTAACTCTGGATGTGTACTTGTGTGTCAAGTTACACATTGCTCACATAATGCTAATTATATATACATTGCTTGATTTTTCAATCACCTTTTCTGTAATTAATAATTCCACTATTATTGAGGTTTTTACTGCTTCAAATTTTAAATTGTGGACATATGATTTGTTGTTTGAGAATGCAATAAAATTTGCTTAATGTCCATGAAGCGTTTCATTCTGGAACCCTAGAAAAGAGGTTTGTCTGCGAACTGCACTGCTATAAGATGATGGAAGCCTTAGTTGCTTGAAATTATGTTTTGTATGATATTGAAATTAGGACATATCTCAAAGATTGTGTTTAAGTCCTAATGATATATACATCTCATATAAGGATGAAAAAGTTGTTTCCAAATTTTTTCCTATTTACTCTTAACGGTTATCTAAAGACTTCTATAGATTATTGTGGAAGTAAAATTGACCGAGATAAAGAATAAACTGGTTAAAATTAGTCTTGAAGGTTGTCAGACCTAATTGCAGCGATAAGTATTTTGGCAAGTATGACAATAGTGAATTGCTTAAAGGGTCATTTGTCAAATACTTGGTATATTATGGGGTGGTAATTTAATTACTATACCTAAAAATCCTGACAAAAAGATTTGTCAAAAGGCATAATTGCACCATAATTAACATGGTAATGAGTAAGACTAAATTATCGGTCTCACGTGGGTTGATATTTTGAAAGCAATTTTTTCACATACAAAACGTATTTCTTATCAAAGTTGTTTCATAAACTTCTTTTGAGTTATGGACTGGTTGTAAATTGATTGAATCATATTAAATTTAGAGGTGTCATGTAGGAGTGAGGTTATCTAATCCAATATTAAGTACGTTGGAATTTAAATCCACTCGATATTATTTTGTATCTTATCCAGATTGTTAAAGGGGTATTGATCTTATGACCCTAAAGAAGATACAAGAATTATGGAATCACATACTCTAAAGTTTCTTAAGATCGACGTAATTGTAGAGGATAGCTGCTCTCAAACTATTAAAGATAATAGTATGATGGGGGTTACTGTGTTTTTGTCTTTATCTATACAGATAATTATGGAATCTCCTGTACCATAGACTAAACTTGTTGGGGTTTAAGGTATTATTCTTGATATAGTTTATAATGAAATTTCTTAAACCTCTTAAGTGTAGAATGAAGTGGTTGCAGCTTTATTAAGGAGATTTGTTAGGGAAAGACAATTAGTTATACCATCGACTATATAGTCTATTTGTGAGAGCATGATTACAATATCCATTACATGGTTGTTTTAGCAACTTATATAAATATCGTTTATTGTTCTTAATTAAGTATGTGATTAGATGCCATAAAAAAAGGGATAATAATATTACTCTGAAAGAGGGGTGGATAATTAGTGAAGAAATAATTATTTCTTTATAGATTCTTTCAGAGTGAACGTAGCATTGATAGTTTATTTTTTATACGGAGTTATGTCAAAGAGATACAAAATCTATATAAGTGCAACTGAAGAATTTTGCAGCAGATTTAAGTAAACTTGTGTATAGACTGAAAAGTCTTAATTCATGGTCTTAAGCAAGTTTCCGACAATATTAAAGTTTCATAGTGTTGTTATTTTGTTCAATTAAGAACAAAGTAATTCAATATATTGCAAGGTCAAGTGGGAGGAAATTTATTTTTCTCATACACTATGTACACTATGTACATGATATTTTGTTTACAAGTAATGACCTTGAGGCATCTTTTATCTTTTGTACTAAGGTTTGTAAGGATTGTTTTTGCCATATTATATTAGATTTTCTCAGAGGACATTTGCTGATTGTATATTGGAAATATTCAATATACATTATTGCAAGCCAGGAATTGCTCCTGTTGTTAAGGGTGATGAATTGAATCTATCACATTGTCCTTTTTTAGATATTGAGAAAATCTAATTAAATGGTGTACCTTGTGTCAGTGCATTTAAAAGTATAATGTATGCTTGAATTTGCACTAGACTAAATATCGTCTTTGTAACGGGACTTCTAGGCAAACATCAATCAAATTCAGGACGCGATCATTGCGTTGCTGCCAAGAAGGTTTTAAGGTACTTAAAGAGGACAAGAGATTATATGTTTAATATGTGGATATGTTCAATTCTTGCAGTTAGTAGGGTATTTAGATTTAAACTTTGCTAACTGTTATGATGACATGAGATCAATAACAAAATACATATTTATGTTGGCAGGAAGTGCAGTAAATAAAGTTCTATGTTATCTTTTACTATGAACGCAGTGTTAGTAGCATTCTTTTAGGTTATTACTTGGGCTATTAAGCTCCGGAACCTCATGAAAGAGTTGACCGTTTTAAATTTTATGGATAGACCCATATGGTTGTATTGAGATAACAAATTTGTAGTATTATTTATTTACTACAAAGGTCTCAAGGGGTCTAAATATATGGTGGTCAAAATTTTTGACCAAAAGGAAACTGTACGAGAAAGGTGACGTTTTAATATAACATATTTCCACAGATGATATGGTTGTAGATCCACTAACTAAAGATCTACGCCCATGTGTATTTTAAGAGATATGTCATTAGCATGGGCCTAGGAGCATCGTTAGATGCTGTTGTTTAGTGGGAGCTATTTTGGCTTTACTTTGATAAATGTTTCATCTGTGTTCGTTACATTTGTAACGGTTTGATATGTATCAACTTTCGCATTCAATAAAGTATTTTTGAATGTATTGTTATTATGTTAAATACATATTGATAAAGTCTCAAGGTATTATATAAACCTTGAGTGAAAGCTAGGGGCATCCGGTTATTAGCCTTGTCCATATGTCTTGTTATACATAAATAATGGTTAACCGTAAGGATAAGACATATGTGGGTTCATGGAACCATAAATGCATTCTCTAGTGGCACAAGTTTTTTGTGACGCTTAAGGTAAGAGAATGGACATTCTCTAGTGGCACAAGTTTTTGTGACGCTTAAGGTAAGAGAATGGTGACGACAAATGAGATCTCTTTATGAGAGATGTTATCCATTTGACACACTACCATATTGGATCCATATCAATAGAGTTGAGAACACTCGTGACCATGGAAGGCTCTGTGTGTATACATGATTCTGCTACCGCCATGATTCGGTGTTTGAGACTTTATGAGATAGGATTGACTATTAAGAATTATCTCTAGACCAATGTGCGCACATACAAGATGATTTCAATTAATATAGTCCAAGTGGGAGAATGTAAGAGTTTTCCTAATATGGACTACATTAATTGATATTGTAATTTACCGTTTAACGTTTACCGTTTACGGGGATTGGTCTAAAGTGAGATAGAAGGTTTCTTATTAATAATATGGAATTTTATTAGTGTGGTAGGAGTTGAGCTCCGCCCGTAATGAGGGGCCTTGCTTGGAAACTCTATAAATAGCGCTAAGTCTCTCCTCTAACCCTAATTTCTCACATGTATCCTCACCTGGGCGTTTACCTAACGCTAAACGTGAGGGGGGCCGCCATTGAGCCAAAGTGATACGAGAGGGCAATGGGGAGAAGGACTTGCGCGTGGAACATTGTGTTTCCGCTTCCGCTTCAAGAACAATGGATCCCTAAACAGGTGCGTTAATCTTTTTACTCAATTATGCATATTCTTGTTCTGGTTATGGAGATCTTGGGGTTGCACTATTTGCATCCAACACGTGAATCTCGCCTTTCCGCACGACAGCCGCAGGAAAAGCAGGAAACAATGAGCACATTAGAAGGTGCTCCTAAAGAAAGTTTGGACTGAGCGGACAAGAGCCAAATGATTTCATTGGAGTACGTTCTCTTTTTCACCTTATCTCTCTGCAAAGCTGATAAAGGTAGGAAGGAGGCAGAGGCAGGTCATGCACCGTGCATCGGGGGACTCACGTTCTTTGTCATTTATTTTTGCAAGATGCTATTCTAGGAGAAAATATTGCAAAGATGGGCCCTCCGCGTCACCATGGGGCCAGCCCATTCAATGGACGACACGTGATGCCGCGTGTTGGAAGGAAGCTCAGTTTGTTCGAAGCTCGCTTGTTGGCTAAGGCAATTTGAGGCTTTAGAGTTTAGTACGTTGGTCGATCCTCTCATTCTCTCAAAAAGCTTGATTCGGTTGAAATTTGAATTGTTCAAAGCTTGTTCGCTCGTTGAAGGCAATTTGAGTCTTTTTCGAGGGTTTTCTTGTTGGATACGGCCTTCACGTAGAAGCTTGACTCCACAACTCCACTCATAAATCCGATTTAGTTGTTCAAAGTTATCACCTTATAGATTCTTTCTTGATCTTTTGATTCGCCAACTTTCCGTGAAGTATTCTTTTCACAAATCTTTATTTCTTGTTTTGACTGTATCGTAAATTTTGTGTGCTTGAAAAGTTGAAAGAGTCATATGTATGAACAATCGCTTTCATAAGCAGTGGAGTGCTGCTCGCTAGTTAATATGATACAAAGCTATATGAACACCATCAATAGCACGTCTTGCAGCTACTTTCGAAAGATAAGAACCTTGCTCGAGATGGTGCTGGCATACAAAGGAGTGTAATTTTTTTTTTAATGCAATGTCACAAAATCTCACACGAGTTAATCACGATAATCCATAAAGTCATTTAATTGAAACCTTTATCTACTTGTGTTTCAATGAGTTTAACCGATGAAAATATAGTGGGAAAATTACTAAAAAAGTTCTAAATCTGTTGCAATTGTGAACCTTTTTTTTTTGTCAATTTAGTCATAAACCTTTTATGATTATGCCAATTCAGTTCATTTGAATAATTTTGGCTGGCTAGCATTGATAGGGACACCAGCCAACACTAACATCGATAATTTTCAATAATATTTTTGTTTTCTCTCGTCTTCCTGTTTTCCCTTTTTCCATACATCCGGCCATGGCCTCGCCACGAGCAAGGCCCCTCCTCTTTTTTTTTTTTTGGTCGGTCCTATCCTATTTCCACTCTAACTCTCACTCTCAAACTTTTACCCTACCTCTTTGTAGGGCATGGGAGACGAGAGAGAGAGAGAGAGCACAAGGTTGTTAAGTCACATAAGTGCTATGTTAGCATCATTTGCACTTCATTTTCCACGTTTGAGAGAGAGAGAGAGAGAGAGAGAGAGAGAGAGAGAGAGAGAGAGAGAGAGAGAGAGAGAGAGAGCACAAGGTTGTTAAGTCACATAAGTGCTATGTTAGCATCATTTGCACTTCATTTTCCACGTTAGCCGCCACATAGGATTTTTAATAGTGGTCATTGATAGTACATCAATAAAAGGTAAATGAGTATTACAGGTATATTTTTGAATTTTTTGATAATACAAAATATGCAAGCAGTATTGGTGTCACAATATAGAGAGTTTGGGAATTTCGGTGACATTTTCCCTTTTCTTAAATGGGTTATGTGCATTGACATTGGCAAATATCAAATGTGTCTTGAGTTTGATTTCATTGTTGAGAGGTCTTAATCCAATATGTGATCACAATCTTTTTATAAGATTGGGCTCCTCTATACCGGGCCCGATCACCTTCAGCCTGAGTTTGCCTATGATAAATACATATTGAATTCTCGTTATGAAGCCGGTCGCCCTTGAGCGAGCCGGGCCTAAGAGGCAAATAATTAGCCTATTCAATTTGGCCATGTACAGACAAAAAAAAAAAAATGGCCATGTATGTGATTAAAAAAAAAAAAACAATGGCTTGACCTAGCTAATGGTCCATCATTATCAAGATACATCGAATAAGTGAGTGCTTTATATTCCCGTCTTCACCTTCCTTTATCTTATCTAAATGACAAATAAAATACAGTCATTATTCGCCTCATGCACGGATCGAGCCCATTAAATGCAATCGGTTCAGGATTGATGATGGATCGAAATAATCTAATGGGCCGATTGCAATAGAAGTCCCAGAAAGGATGATCGAAGGCCCAAAAGATGGAGACCGGAAATGGAGGGTGAAAAGCTTACATCAACTACTTCTGGATTCTAATTCTATCCATTCTTAAAAGGATCGAGGGTGTGTGTCCAAATATCATGTCAAGTGTTGAAAGATTAAATTTTTCCAGCACTAAAATCTCATTATGTGCGTTTGATAGCCTCTAACTACACACGGCTTAATTGATTATGTTTAGTCAAAACTACTTAATGCGGTTGCAATGGAAGGGATTGATTAGCTGATTTAAGTCACAAAAAATCTAACAAGTATTAATATATTACCGGCTATATTGTTAAAACTGTTGAACGGCCTTTTATTTTCATTTTCGACACCTAATCTTTGGCACTTAATATCCTGGATTTAAATTTTTAGCACTTTCTTTTTGATATAATCAACCAAATTGTGAGTTGGGAAAGTACGGAAAGTCATATAGACTTATTGAAAGGCCAACCTTTTACGAATCGGATGCTCAAGTTTCACGCCAAATGGCTTTTGAATTTTGTTACAGGAAGCTCTTCCTCTACTAGACTATTTAATGATTGAAGAATGAACTTTATACATGATTTGTGCGTGAGATTAATGTTTAAATATGTACTAAAATATCCTGCATAGCTTCCTTAGGAGATTTATATGAAATTTATGTCACGCCGTCTTGGATTTTCTAATACGCATGCCAATAAATGGTAACCATTAAATGGTTTTTTGGCTTATTTCCCTTCTTTTTTTTTGTCCCGTATTTTGTGAGAAATATGTAACGAGGCCGGGTGGGACCTACCAGACCCTCCCGTGGGTGTGAGGACGGGGGATTCGGGATGTGGCGACTCCTGTGCCTCTCCGCTTTCTATGGCTCAAAAACTTCATGGACGAGGCCATCATCCATTTGGAAAAAAATGTTGCGAAATCACTTGATTGCCCATGACTCGAATTTTGTCGGATCGAATATCCGTTGGAATATCATGTGTCCATGAATGAACGAGTTCCCTTTGATGTAAATGGCTCATCTTAACCCCATGTAATATAATCGGATTGGTTCTATCTAAGAATAAGAATGAATTTTCTTGAAAATCGATTAGTTTAAGATTCTCAAATTCAATTTTTAGGACCAGTGGGAATTAGTTCAATTTCCAATTTCAAGTGAAAAATTACTTGGGAATCAAATTGAATGTGAAACCGATTTTGTAAAACTTAAAAATCTATTTTCTTTTTTTTTTTTTTTGGCATCCGTTTTTCTATCTCTCTTTTTTGTGTTATTTCTAACTTCACTCGGACACTTCACTACTCTCTCTCTCACTCATGACTCATCCTCTTCCTTGCTTTCATATAGCTTGCCCTCGCTTATTCCTAACTTGATTGCTCTTGTTCATATTATTATTGGGAATTGTTTTGTCACTTATATTATTTTGCTATAAAAAAAATATGAAACAAACAAAGAAACAACGGAAGAATGGGTTCTCAATAGACATTGGAATTGCATCAGGGAAAAAAGGGTAAGTTCGAGAGTCGATTCCAAGATAAATAGTTGCTTTGGCTTAAATGGTTTCCCAATAAACTTTGAGACCCTTGGGGAAATATTTTTTTGTGTTTGGCAAACAATTTTGAAAACTCATTGGCCAAATATTAAGATTCCCACGCCGAAAGTTTCAACGCAGGCCCGTCTTTGAAGATTAAGACGCATTTTGGAAATGCAAGTTTTGTCACTATTCATCTTTTTTCTCATTTGTCTTTGTCTTTCCCCCACCTGAGAGACGGGCTTCTCCGGCACCGCCACCGCCACCTAGGGGTTGCATGTCCTCGATAACCACCGCCTGGGGTGGCGCGACCTGCGACCGCCTAGCTCACCACGCTCGCACCAAGCGACGCCGCTCGAGGTCATGACCTCAGGCCACCAGATCTGGTGGTTCGACGGCCAGATTTGGCCGTCTGGTAATTGGTTGGCGGATTTGATTTTTAGATTTTAAAAAAATAAAAACTAGCAAAAGCCAATTATAAATGTGAGTTTTGCCAAACGGTGATTATGCTAAATTACTTTTCAATGTTATTTGACATTACAATTTTCCAAACGGTGTAATATTTCGAAAATTCTTTTATCTCAAAGATATTTGCATTTTCTCAAATTCATTTCCCCAAAGTTAAACCAAACGGCCCAGAGACGGTTTAGGTTTTAAAAATTAGGGGCCGATCACTCCTAAGTCCTACCTCCTCTAGTAATTTCTTAAAAATAATAATCGGTGGCATATTGGTAAATTGCGCACCTTCACACGGGCCATGACACAAGCTCCACCTTAATTTTCCCTCAAGTACAAAAATGAAAAATGAAATTATATATCACACCGTTCAGTCTTCAACCTCTAAAAGCTGGTTCGCTCAACTCCTGAGCCACTCCGCGCTTTCTCGGGCCCCTCGTTATCCCCAGCTCTCCCACCCTGTCGCTGCGAACGCGAGCCTCTCCCGCGCTCCACCGCCGAGGCAGGCCCCCCTCGCGCGCACCAAGAAATGGCGGCGGAGTCGGTGCGGCTGGCCGGTCCGTCCCCGGTGTGCAGCTTCGGCGGCGCCCAGCGGCGGCCCGCGGCGCTCCTCCCTTCTCCCGCGCCCTTCCTCTGCCTCCGCCCTCGCGCCTCCTCCGTCTCCGCTTCCAGCTCCCAGTTCCTCGCCGGGCTGCGGTTTGGCTGCCGGCGCTCCTCGAGGCCTCAGCGCCGGGGGCGGAGGGAGTTCTCCGTTCTCGCCATGGCCGGCGAAGGTACGTGCTGAAATGGCCTGGGTGCCGGCGGTTAGTTTGACGTGGTGTGTGTTTTGCGGCGAGTGTAAGTTGTGTCGCTTGACGGGCGAGGCGAGAGCTTCGCTCGCGGTAGTTTTCCGCCAGGTGACTGACGGAATGCCCCGGCGATGATCTTCCTCCCCGCCAACGGATCGCGAGTCGACCGGTTCGGAGGCGATGCGTTGTCGCTTGCGAGGGACGATCTGATTGTTCTCTCTTTCCGAGAAATTTAATTGTTTCCTTCGCAGCATATCGTGATGAGTTAGGACGCCTAAAGTATGAATCGGTAGTGAATTTCGTCAGGACTGACCTCCGTACTGTTATGCCTTGTCGACGTGTTGTTTCTTCACCGAGTGCTGTGCTCCAGTTGTAATTTTAGTGATGCTTGTTTTTTTGAGTGTACATTAGGATTATGCATTGCTTTGTTATGGTGAAATGAGTGATCGGAGTCGTTTTCCTTGCCCGAGATTGGAATTGTAAACCTACTCTGGTTGGAAAATCTAATTTTCCACCTGTAGAAGGTTATGCTGTATTGCAGTCCATAGTGTTCTCTTGTACAGCAAGAGTTTGACGCATGTTCGGCCACCATTGACATGCTTTTCTCACGATTCTTGCCAGATGGAAAGCGTGCGGTGCCGTTGAAGGACTACCGGAACATCGGAATTATGGCTCACATAGATGCGGGGAAAACTACTACGACTGAACGGATTCTATACTACACAGGAAGGAACTATAAGATTGGAGAGGTGCACGAGGGTACTGCTACGATGGATTGGATGGAACAAGAACAGGAGAGGGGGATTACCATCACGTCTGCCGCGACCACCACATTTTGGAACAAACACAGGATTAACATCATCGATACTCCTGGCCATGTGGACTTCACCCTTGAAGTGGAGCGAGCACTTAGGGTCTTGGATGGTGCCATTTGCTTGTTTGACAGCGTGGCTGGAGTGGAGCCACAGTCTGAAACCGTGTGGAGGCAAGCTGATAAATATGGGGTACCTAGAATCTGCTTTGTCAATAAGATGGACCGCCTTGGGGCTAACTTCTTTCGGACAAGGGACATGATAGTCACAAACTTGGGTGCTAAACCCCTTGTGATTCAGTTGCCTATTGGTTCGGAAGATAATTTCCAAGGTGTTGTTGATCTTGTCAAGATGAAAGCCATAGTATGGTCTGGGGAAGAGTTGGGTGCAAAGTTTGTGTATGATGATATTCCGGCTGATCTGCAAGAGATGGCTCAAGATTACCGATCACAGATGATTGAAACTATAGTTGAACTAGATGATGAAGCAATGGAGAACTACCTTGAAGGTGTTGAACCGGATGAGGATACCATTAAGAAATTAATTAGGAAAGGAACTATATCAGGCAATTTCGTCCCCATATTATGCGGGTCAGCCTTTAAAAATAAGGGGGTTCAGCCTTTGCTTGATGCAGTTGTGGATTATCTGCCTTCACCTCTTGAGGTGCCACCAATGAAGGGTTCTGATCCTGAGAATCCAGAATTAACGATTGATAGGCCTGCCAGTGATGAGGAGCCTTTTGCTGGACTAGCCTTTAAAATCATGAGTGATTCCTTCGTGGGGTCCCTCACATTTGTGAGAGTGTACGCAGGGAAGTTAAGTGCAGGGTCGTATGTGCTGAATGCAAACAAAGGAAAGAAGGAGAGGATTGGCAGACTTCTTGAAATGCATGCCAACAGTAGGGAGGATGTAAAAGTTGCGTTGGCCGGTGATATTGTAGCTCTTGCTGGTCTGAAGGATACAATAACTGGTGAAACGCTTTGTGACCCAGATGCTCCCATTCTTCTCGAGAGGATGGACTTTCCTGATCCTGTTATTAAGGTTGCTATTGAGCCTAAAACTAAAGCTGATGTAGACAAGATGGCGAATGGTCTTATCAAACTTGCTCAAGAAGATCCCTCTTTCCATTTCTCGCGTGATGAAGAGATCAACCAGACAGTGATTGAAGGAATGGGAGAATTGCATCTTGAGATTATTGTTGATCGGCTCAAGCGGGAATTTAAGGTACATGTCTTACTCAATGCATTTGACACAACTGATTCTTAAAGATGTTTTCTTCACAATTAAAGATTTCCAAGATTGTTTAAAAAACCACTTGTGACTTTTAGTGTGCTGGCATGCATCTCCTGCGTGCTATTAATTCACATGCCTTTCATATTGCTTTTATCGATCCACTTTTCCACTACAGCAGGCACTTCAGAAGTGCCACAGCATATCATTTAGTATTTGAAGATCCCTTTTTTTCTTTTATCTCAGCCAGTTTGTGACTTGGCTTTTCCAGGTTGAAGCTAATGTTGGGGCACCGCAAGTGAACTACAGGGAAAGCATTTCGAAGGTCTCCGAAGTAAAGTACGTGCACAAGAAACAGTCAGGTGGGCAAGGGCAGTTTGCAGATATCACCGTACGATTTGAGCCCTTGGAGCCTGGAAGTGGTTATGAGTTCAAGAGTGAGATCAAAGGAGGGGCAGTTCCTAGAGAGTATATACCTGGAGTAATCAAAGGCTTGGAAGAGTGTATGAGTAATGGAATTCTTGCGGGGTTTCCTGTTGTCGATGTGCGTGCTGCATTAGTTGATGGTTCATACCATGATGTGGATTCGAGTGTCTTGGCATTCCAGCTGGCTGCCAGAGGAGCATTCCGGGAGGGAATGAGGAAAGCTGGCCCTAAGATGCTAGAGCCTATAATGAGAGTGGAAGTTATAACACCTGAAGACCACCTGGGTGATGTGATTGGTGATCTAAACTCAAGGAGAGGACAGATCAACAGTTTTGGTGACAAACCTGGTGGCCTCAAGGTAATGCGAACTTCCAAGTGTTTCTTTCTTGCCTAGGTTTTTCATGCATTTAATTTTTATGGTGTGCTTAAAACACAGATTAAGAAAAGCAACCCTATCTCGGCTGTTCATTTAGCCTTCAGTTGCATTGTGGAGTGTAGATACAATTTTTGGTTTATATCCATACCAAGCAACAGCAATCCAGAGTTTTCTCCTTCCTCCTAGCTCGGTTGCTTGCGTCCAACTCACGACTATGATTATGCTGAACCTCCTGAGAGAACTGCTATATCTTTTTCATCTTGGATATGTGTGATTGCCTTCCTGCCTGAAAATGTGTTTTGTTTTGCTTTAATACTTCAGTTTCATTCGATCAGAAATTTTGTGGCTGTTGGCCTCTACCCGACCATATCACTTGCGTGTTTCTAAGAATTAGAAAGTCTTTAATGTTGTTGTAGCCTGCTGACTTATATAATTAATGACGTCTTTTATGCCATTTACTCCCAGCTTGAATAGTACAGTGCTCATGGAACATTCTTCCTGGTACTTGGGGATCTAAATATGCATAATGCAGCTTTAGTAGTCATCATGATTATCTGCTGGGGTTGCTAAATGTGGTTCGTAAATATACTTAATTTTCCAAATTGGAAATATACTTGTGAAGAGAGATTAGTTGAATTTAACTTTTGAGGAGAAGACTCTTTGCTCTATCTCTGAATTAATATCTTTGTTAGTGAAATGCTCACAAGCTCGGTTTTGAACACTTCAGGTTGTCGATGCCCTCGTTCCGCTAGCAGAGATGTTTCAATACGTAAGTACGCTCCGCGGAATGACGAAAGGCCGTGCATCCTACACCATGCAGCTAGCGAAGTTTGATGTCGTCCCACAGCACATCCAGAACCAACTTGCGGCAAAGGAGCAGGAAGTTGCTGCTTAAACTAATTTTTCAGACGGTGAAAGCAATGATTTTCTTCTTTTCTGGTTTCTTTGTAATTTACTTTACAACCTCGATATGTGAATGCGAGTAGGACCTGGAAGATGGAGAGAGAAGGGATTTGATGCAAATTGCTCTGGTGAACTGAACCTCATACGTGAAGTCGGAAAACTGTAAATTGCATTGTTCTGCAGTGGGATAAGAGTGAAATTTTGTGCTCTCAGCCTTGATTTTTTCAAATTGGGAATTAAATGTTATAAAATGAAAGAAATTCATTATCGACAGACAGATTTTAAAGAGTGCCCCCAGGATCCCCGACACTCGTTAAGTCTCATTAATTGTGTTTTGATAATGTAAATGTTTCCATAAGAAGCAGATGACTTTTTTGAATTATATTATCGCTCAATTTCAAAGTGTGTGATAAGTGCTATTTCCATATTCACTCGTTTTAGCTAGTGTTCTCCGGGGCATTCATTACCAATACTCTAGTCAACATCTCATGTCAATAGCAAAAAGAGAGAATTTTCACGTTAGCGAGATGTTTCGTCATGGAGCTTGTTGAATTCAATTTTTACACTATGTTCCATTGATGGATTACCCTTCTTTGGATGTCCAGGTTTTTGACAAATTAATAGCTTTCAGTTTAAGATATAAAATATCGGATCAAGCCGTTTTTCAAAAGCTTAACATGCAAGCGTCATTAAAAACCAATCAAGTGAAGTTGAACATTTTATTTGACGGATACCATAATAAGAAATGTAGTTTTGAATATTGTATAAAATTTGCGCAGGAAATTATTCGCATACCTAAATCGAGACAATTTTTAAAAGCAAATGATTCGAAGTAGCCAATGATTGAAGTAAATCTAAGTCATAAAATTTACGGAGTCCACTGTTTTTCAGACAGGACGGAAATCAGACCGATAGCTCAGCAGAACTGGAGTTTCATTTTGCAGGAATTGTCGCCATTTTTTTTTTTTTAAAATTATTTTATTCTATTTCTCTGAGAAAACAGAGAAAATCGGTTGAGTCGCGCACCCGAACGGAGCCAGGATCAAGGGAAAGCCCGCAGCCAAACGGGCCGAAAGTCCAGCCTCCACTTCGCTGTTCACGCACGAGTCAACTCAACGGAAGCCGAGGACGCGCAGAAGTTAGAACATTCCAGAACCCCCGGCAATTCGCCAGAACTCTCTCGTCTCCTCCTTTTCGCCCCCGTCTTCTTCAATTATTAATAGAACCCTAAGAATCGTCTACTCCCATTTTCCCCTCACTTCACCTTCCACTTTCCGATCTCGAATTCCCGATCGACGCTTGCGAATCCCCCGAATCGGAGCCATGGCCGACGAAGCCAAAGCCCGGGGCAACGCCGCCTTCTCCTCCGGCGACTACCGCGCCGCCGTCGGCCACTTCTCCGATGCCATCGCCCTCGCCCCGGCCAACCACGTCCTCTACTCCAACCGATCCGCCGCCCACGCCTCCCTCCACGACTACACCGACGCCCTCGCCGACGCCCAGAAGACCGTCGAGCTCAAGCCCGACTGGGCCAAGGGCTATAGCCGCCTCGGCGCGGCCTACCAGGGGCTGGGCCGGAACGACGACGCCGTCTCCGCGTACAAGAGGGGCCTCGAGATCGACCCCGGCAACGAGGCGCTCAAGACCGGCTTGGCGGACGCGCAGGCCGCGGCGGCGGCGGGGTCGTCCAGGAGCCGCGCCGCCCCGCCGCCGAGTAATCCGTTCGGGGATGTGTTCCAGGGGCAGGAGATGTGGGCCAAGCTGACGGCCGATCCGACCACCAGAGGTTACCTGCAGCAGCCGGACTTTGTGAAGATGATGCAGGATTTGCAGAAGAATCCTGGCAGCCTGAATCTGTACTTGAAGGATCAGAGGGTGATGCAGGCGCTTGGAGTGCTGTTGAACGTTAAATTGCACACCCCGGGTCAGGATTCGGGCTTTGAGGCTGCGGAGGAGGCTGATTCGCCGGCAGCGAGTAAGCCAGACAACAAGCCACCCAAGGAGAAGGAGCCGGAGCCGCAGCCGGAGCCAGAGCCGATGGAGATAAATGAGGGGGAGCGAGAAGTAAAGGAGAGGAAGGCTCAGGCTCAGAAGGAGAAGGAGGCTGGTAATGCAGCTTATAAGAAGAAGGATTTCGAGACTGCAATTCAGCACTACACGAAGGCTATCGAGCTCGATGATGAGGATATTTCTTATCTCACGAACAGAGCTGCTGTGTATCTGGAGATGGGAAGGGTAAGCACTTTGTCCTCTATGGTGATTATATAGTTTATGTTTATCCATTCGGGTGCTTGTTCTGATGTGAGCATGTATTTAGTTGAGTCCTTGTTTGTTGATTCTTATAAAGGCAAAAGTTTTGCTGGCTGCGCACGCAGGCAATGGTCTAGTTCGATAATTTGCTTGCGAATGATTAGGGAGGAAACTCTAATATTTTGCTGGTGGTGCCCCTTAAACAAATTTAATGTGAAGTACAAGTGATTTTGTTTTGGCCGTAGGATTGGTTTAGAGCCATCTGTAGTGTGGATCTAGGATGTGGACTAATGGGTAGATCGGTTATGTCCCTTTTCTGAGAGTTATATTGCTCTAGGAAGGATTGTACCATTTCCCGAAAAAAAAAATTTAATTTTGTTCGCGTTGGCAATGCTTGAGTGGAACAATGAACTGTGTAAGTACTGAATGTATGTTGGGTGGAATTGACCTGTCTGATGGAAATTGGAACTATGAACCAAGAAGTACTAAATGCTTTGTTGTGGTACTATTAATCAGCAGTCTACCTGGCTTATTCTAGATGGTTTTGGTCGTTGGTCATGCGTGGAAATCAAGTAGAGTTGATGTCAGTATCTTGTTCTGTATCTGAGCAACGTTGCTGTGTATATGAACTGTGTTCAGCCTTCTTGGCTTTGTTTCTTGGAAGACAAATGGATGGTGCTTTTCTCATTCTTAAAGAAAACTCATGATAGCTCACTTATCTGAAACCTGATAATTCTGGCTGCATGGCATCGACATTGAGCCTTAATATCTATGCATATCCAGCACTGTGTTTGGGTGTGTTCATTTGTTTTTAGGAGCATACTGAAGAATGGCAAATGTTGATTGAGGTTCTAGTGATGCACTTTATTGCGATTGGTATGAGCTTTCTTTTGTCCTTGCCTTCTCTTTGAATACAGGCAAGTGTGGCAGCATTGAGTTCTGTGTGGTTATTTATAGGAAAACAGATGTCCATTCTGAGAGCTGACATTTGTAGAGGAGTTTTTGATAACTATGTCTCAATCTAGTGTTGAATTTTTTGCACTGAGATAACAAGTATCTGAAGGCAAGAACAATTCTTAATGGTGTTCTTATCACTTAAGGAAGAAAAGCATACACCTTACCATGTATGTCTTCATTATAATGTTATAATGTGTCCATTGATGTTCATGTGGCAGCCTAGTATTGTAAATGGCATGGCGTACTGATGGATGTTTTTGATTAGAAATTTGTGTTGCTATTTCTGCTTAATTTTTGGTAATCATCTTCAATCAGAGATTCTGAGCTATTGAATTGGTCCTAAGGAACATGTGGCCCTGCAATAACCTTTGACAGTAATTTATTCATTTTGGCTTTCAGTTGCGTGTGCTCCTTTCCCATTTGTTGTATATTTTGCCACTAAATAATTTGTCTGGCTTCTCTTTTCTCATATTTTGACACTGCTTCCAGTATGAGGATTGCATCAAAGATTGTGATAAGGCTGTTGAAAGGGGAAGAGAACTTAGATCAGACTATAAGATGGTAGCTAGAGCCTTGACAAGGAAGGGAACTGCCCTTGTAAAGATGGCGAAATGCTCTAAGGACTATGAACCTGCTATCGAGACATTCCAAAAGGCTCTTACAGAGCATCGCAATTCAGACACTTTGAAGAAACTTAACGACGCTGAGAAGGCAAAGAAGGACCTGGAACAGCAAGAATACTTTGATCCTAAATTGGCTGATGAAGAGCGAGAGAAAGGTTCTGTATTTTGATTTATCTGTATGCATGTGTGATGTTCATTCGTAGTCTCTCTGCTGTTTTATTTACTTGATTAGTGCTGAAGTACTGACTACATATATGGACAGGAAATGAATTTTTCAAAGAGCAGAAATATCCTGAGGCAGTGAAGCATTACACGGAATCATTGAGAAGGAACCCTAAAGATGCGAAGGTAAGGATATGGCTTGTCATTATTGCTATTTGTATCTGTTGGAGCGTTGCTGATGCTTGTTTGTCTGTTTCCAGGCATATAGTAATAGAGCAGCATGCTACACAAAACTTGGGGCCCTGCCCGAGGGTCTGAAGGATGCTGAGAAATGCATTGAGCTTGATCCAACTTTCTCCAAGGGTTACACACGAAAAGGTGCCGTTCAGTTCTTCATGAAAGAATATGAAAAAGCTTTGCAAACATACCAGGAGGGGTTGAAGCACGATCCAAACAACCAGGAATTGCTCGATGGTGTACGAAGGTATGGTTGTTGATGGTGGAGGCTCGCCTTTGCTGTTGTCTTTTGTGATATTGATTGTTGTGTTACATAATCGAGTCTTAATACTTGTTACAGATGCATGGAACAAATTAACAAAGCAAGTCGTGGTGATTTGACTCCGGAGGAGTTGAAGGAGAGACAGGTACTGCATCTTGTCAAAGTTTTAGCTTTTGACCGATTCAATTGTTTGGAGAGTATCCTCTTCTTACATATCTCTCTTTTCTGTAGGCCAAGGCAATGCAGGATCCGGAGATTCAGAACATTCTCACCGATCCCGTAATGAGACAGGTTAGGAAACCGATGTCATGAAACATGGCTATTAGCAGGATTTTACTGGGTTGGCTGACACCCTTGTGTGTTTGGCAGGTGTTGATAGACTTCCAGGAGAACCCAAAGGCTGCGCAGGAGCACACGAAGAACCCAATGGTGATGGACAAGATCCAGAAGCTGGTCAGTGCTGGGATCGTCCAGATCAGATGATTACTGTAATTTGCCCAAGACGGTCATCCGTTCTCTGTATTTCCTTGGGGTGTGAAATCGAGGGTTCTTAACTATTGGAAACAGATTCTAGATGCAAATTTTGAAATGCTTTCTTCACGGTATTAATTGTGGGTTCTTTTTCGGATCTGCCGCAACTTTGGTGTTACGTCAGAGTTGTCATTGGTGTGTACATGCTTGTGTTTTGACTCTCGGTAATGCAACAATTGTTCTGAAAAAATGAAGGGCAGGTGGCGCGGGCTCTGTGGTGTAGAATCGGTGTTCGTCGGTTTCCTTAAAAGTAGGAAACAGTTCTAGTGGAGTCGTTGCCTCTTGGTTCCGCTATAAGGCAAGCCAATCGAGGAGATGTGCCTGGCCACACTTGTGATGAACGTGTCTAGTCTTTTATGGATGCCTAGACGTTGAGTAACGTATGCGGAACGAGGAAATGCGAGTTATCTAGTCAGCTGTAGTGTTGTGTTCAAATTATTTCTTCGTGATATCTCTATAGCTGTGAGAGATCTGCTGGACACATGGGAAGGAGGAGAGAAGCCAAGAGTAGGTGGAAGGTTGTAGCTCGACATTGTTGGCAGGTGCCCGCTTTCAAGTCGATGCATCCATTTGTCCGTTCGGCTGGGACAATGTAAGGATCGAATAATATCTGTGGCAAGGATAACTGCGTCTCTAAGAAAAGAGTAGGAAGGCAATACTTTCCTCTAGACGGAAAGCAATACTTTCCTCGTGATGGAAGGCATGTATATACCTGGGAAAGAATGAGGTTTGATTCCGATCCGAGCTTCTCACTTGAATCCGGAGACTTACGCATTCGAAAGAGCATTTGGTGGGCCGGTCCAAGTGTCTGCATTGTCGTACGAAACATCTCTGGCGATCAACTTTTACTGTCCCAGAGATTTCTGGAATCCAATAGCGGAATCAAATTGGTATTTTTGGCTTTTGTCGGGGATGCTTTATGCTGCCACGGAATAAAGGCATGTAAGAACAGCCTGACATTCCACGAAATGGGTATTAAAATTACACGCGCAAACAAGTATTCGATGCCTTGGCGGGCCGATTATCGTGTCTGCATTCTCATATATTGAACATGTGCGGCGCGCGGCTTTCACCGTACTGGATACTTCCGCAGCCCAACAGCGAAACGAAATCAGCCCTGCTCGGCTTTTTGTAAATGATGCCTTTATGCCGCGACGTGATCGGGCAATACGGACAAGCCTAACATGTTTTTGTCAAGCGGACGGGGCAGGCTAATTAAATTCTAAATTATGAGCGCTTGTGTCCTCCATGGCCCCATAACAAGTACCAGGAAAATAAATTAGACGTTGGAATCAAGGTCGATGATCAATGGTATTATAGCTCACGATTCTCCTAGACACTCAACTCCATTTAGCAGGTGTAATCGAAATAACTATTCTATCTTTATACTCCCAACGGCCCGGCTTTGTCATGGCTCGGCCTGAAACGACAAAAGAGAATAGAGAATTTTATTATTTCTAAACCAGGATCAAATAAGGACCGTTCAAGAACGGAGCTTTAGTCGGTGGGTCCCTCCACTCAACCTAGTGGAACCTAAACATAATCCTAGATATTTGTATGGTCTTAATCAAGACCCAATGAGAAAAAAGATACGATGATCTCGATATATAATTCGAGTAAAGACATTCATTTCAATATCAAGTTGGAAGAACCAAATGAATATACGCAAACAACCCCGAAATCCGCCCCGTTGTAATGACGACAAAGGGGAGTAATTAACAACCAAACATCAACCACAATCTTTAAGGGAACAGCCATAATTAACATGATTAGACATTACTTATCTCTCGATCTAGCAAAACATAGGACGTCAAGAAAATATAAAAACCTCAGCTTGGAAAATCCCCAGTTTTCACGCGCCTTTACTATAAGGTCGCTTTCATCACCTCCATGCAAGAGATCATTTTCTGTCCGAAAAAAGAAGAAATTAAGAACAAAGGACAAGAAGACTTTCCTCATCAAATTAGCTTTATCAGGACTTCAGCAAGGACTCTTCCCACAGAAAGGAAGCTGAAAACCGCTTCGTCTCCGAAAGCTCGCCCACATGGTGCGCGAGGCGCTTCGAAGGACCCACCATTTTCAGACCTCCTTCACGCGTGTCGCTCTCTTCTCCTGCATGCAACCCCTTGCTTTGCCGTGACCGAATAAGGCTCTCGGTCCCCGTCGCGGTCGCACCACCTTTTCTTTCTGTTGTATCACTGCCCGCTTCTCCTTATATACTCTCTCTCTCTCTCCCCGCTTGCTTGCCGCTTGATCTCCTCCGCTGCTTTGGTTAGTCTTGCTTGAAGCGGATTGTTGTCTCTCTGTGCTCATGGGTCGGCGAGATGCTCTCTTCATCGGCTCGGCCTTGCTGCTCGTGCTCGCGGCTTGCTTGGAAGCCCGAGGAGCGAGCCGACCCGGTCGGCCCGACTGGAGGTTCGGCTTTGCCGAGCCGGCGATTCGCATGCCGACCGAGAGAGAGGAAGCCGTGGATGAAGAAGGCCAGGGGGTCGGGACAAGATGGGCCGTTCTCGTGGCCGGTTCGTCCAGTTATGGAAATTATAGGCATCAGGTAATACTTTGCTACATCTTTTCTTAAAAGTTTTCTGCATCTTCATCCTCATGTTTTCTTCTCGAGGACTCAACATGGGATAATTGTAGTTGGTTTCTTAGAGTTGAGTTTTAGTTTAAGCTATCGGAAAGAGACAAGGGGCCATCTTGTGTAGCTTTCAAATTGTGGATGGAGATCTTTTGCTCTCTGTGGATCTCACCTCATTAACATACCTAAAACAGCTTTTACCTGCAACCTTCCTTGTGTTCTACAAGCTTGAGATTTACTGTACTCAAGAATGATCAGTGAAGATAAAAAGTGTGTGTCTCGGGCATGTGTACATGCAGGCGGATGTGTGCCATGCGTATCAAATACTGAAGAAAGGAGGGCTCAAGGAAGAGAACATAGTAGTGTTCATGTACGACGACATCGCCACGCATCAGTTGAACCCCAGGCCTGGGGTCATCATCAACCATCCCAAAGGTGATGATGTCTATGCTGGTGTCCCAAAGGTTAGAAATTTCTCTTTTTCTTTTTTTTCCCGTGCCTTGCACTTGCTTAGAGAATATTCCGCTCCATTGTGGTTGTCTTCCATTTCTATAAAGTCTTATGTGGTCATTGATTATCTTTTGGTTGAGTAAAAAAGAAATGTTCCTAGTCACTTGGTCGTTTGGATGATTGGGCTGTTCGGAAGATATTTGGGTCATTTGATGGTGACGGATGGTTGTAAGGTGGTCATTATTTAGATCCATTGTATTGTGTTTTAATAGTGAACTTAATTATTGAGCAGGACCAAGGTTGATAGACCTCACTCTTGAAACAGAGACATTGAAAAAGACTTTAAAGAAAGTTACGTCGAATCAATTATTGTTAATTGCTATACAGATCTATCTATCTTGACTTCTTTCATGTCTGTTATGTTGATTCATTTATTGTTAATTGTTATAAAGATCTGTCAACCTGACTTCTTTTTATGTCCGTGCTTCCGAAAAAGCTTTCATAGTTTACTTGGATCTTGGAACAAATTAGCTAGTGGAGAAAGTAATGAAAGTGAAACAGTTCTAATAGTTTGCTGATATTGATGGTGATCATGGCAGGATTACACTGGAAAAAATGTTACGGCTGCGAATTTGTATGCAGTGCTTCTCGGAGACAAGAGTGCCGTGAAGGGTGGGAGCGGGAAGGTGGTTAGTAGCAAACTGAATGACAGAATCTTCCTCTATTACTCTGATCATGGAGGTCCTGGTGTTCTGGGTGAGTCTTAGTGCTTGTACCTGTGTTAAGTCTGCTGCAATTTCTTTGCTAGTTTGCCCTTAGTAACTTTGAACCTGATCAAAGTTCGATTGGCAGTGACAGTAGTTTTGACCAATAGGAGTTGCCAAACTCAACAATGATGTGGGGTGGAACTCATACTGTTGAAAGAGATAGGATATTGTTCAATAAGATTGAATAGACATCAAGAGACTGACATTCATGTCATCATCTTACAATCGGCAGAATAACGCAATTAATAGTTAGTAGAGTCGTAGTTGAAGTATGCGAGCGAGTGGATCAAATTAGTATTAACAGGTAGACTTGTAAATCTCTTCATTTTATGTCTTGAAGTTTAATCCCATTTAATGGATTTTGACAATCACAAAGATACTTGTCTAACTACCTCTGTACTTTGTATCTGAATTGGACAGAAAATGCATGATGCTTTTATCCTGCGAAAGGCTGCATGTTATTTGTGTTGTTGTGGTTAAGGTTCAAAGAGATCTCTCATGGAAATTTTCAATTTATGCCAAAATTGGGGGCTTTAGACATCACTTATTGCTAATCGATACAGGGATGCCGAACATGCCATTCCTCTATGCCATGGACTTCATCAGTGTATTGAAGAAAAAACATGCAGCAAAGGGCTACAAAGAGATGGTATAGGTTTCATTTTTGAAATCAGCTTTTTACTATACTATCGTTTTTGCTTTTAATTATCCGATGAGGCGCAATATCACTGGCATGCGCAGATTATATATGTGGAAGCATGCGAGAGTGGGAGTGTCTTTGAAGGGATAATGCCAAAAGATTTAGATATCTATGTGACGACGGCATCAAACGCTCAGGAGAGCAGCTTTGGAACTTACTGTCCTGGGATGGAACCTCCGCCTCCTCCAGAGTACATCACTTGTTTAGGTGACTTGTATAGTGTTGCTTGGATGGAAGACAGGTAAGACTGTTTTTCTGGAGTGCACTCTTTTCCCAAAATAACTGCCACACCGACTAGAAAAGGACATTAGTATATACTCATTCTAATTGTTCGATATAAAGCCTTGTTAAGCAATAGAAGTGATTTGCCAGTTATGGAATCATATGCTGTCCTGTTGTTGATTAATGATCTAACTTCCATGCAACCTTGTACAGCGAGAGTCACAATCTCAAGAAAGAAACCATAAAGCAACAATATCAATCGGTAAAGTTGATGCTCTGAGCATTCGATATGCCTTAAACACAGTGACTGAGGTTGGTTGCTGACGGATCGATGATCATGATTGAGCAGGTAAAGCAGCGGACATCCAATTTCAACAATTATAATGCCGGTTCACATGTGATGGAGTATGGGAACCAAAGCATTAAGGGCGAGAGGCTTTACTTGTATCAAGGTTTCGATCCTGCAACAGTGAACTTCCCTCCCAATAGAGTCCCTCCTGAATACATGGGCATCGTTAATCAAAGAGATGCGGATCTTCACTTCCTCTGGCAGATGGTGAGCTTAAGCTACATCTTTTACTCTGATAATTAACCTTAAGTGTTATTCGTTCAGACTTCTCTAGATAGAAGATGGGTCTTTTCTTCCTCATCTTCTGCAGCCTCCTCTAGTCAATGGACTGTAAAAAGTTACTTGTTCTACACTCACATCGAATTAGAAAATCGTGCTAAGAAAAATTGGTGCTACTAATTTTATAGCACCGGTAGAAGATAAAACTTTCCGATGTACAATGAGGCACTGGATTTCACTTTGGAACAATATTGTGCTAAATCGAATGAGCCTGTTGCAGTTCCTCTTCTTCAAGCCTTAACTAGACATCATGCTCTGCAGTATAAGAAAACAGAAGACAATTCAGAGAAGAAGGAGATCATGGGGCAAATATCTAGCACCATGAGGCACAGAATTCATCTGGATGGAAGCATCGAGATGATTGGTGCACTTCTTTTCGGACCTGAGAAGAGCTCGTCCATGCTAAATGCTGCGAGAGAGCCCGGTCTGCCTCTCGTCGATGACTGGAAATGCCTCAAATCTATGGTATAACTCTAATCTTATCCTAACATCATTCTCTTCCCTGTTTTCACTTGTGAACCGGTAAAGACTTCAAGGCGATGCCTTAAAACTTTGGATGGTTGTAGGTTCGAGTCTTCGAGACGCATTGCGGGTCGCTGACACAGTACGGGATGAAGCACATGAGGGCGTTCGCCAACATCTGCAACAGCCGAGTGACCCGGGAATCGATGGAGGAAGCCTGTGCAAGTGCATGTGCCGGCCATGGTGGTCTCTGGCATCCTTCAAATCTCGGTTACAGTGCCTGAATGAGTTAGTCTCAGCAGAATAAGTGAAACTTGTAAATATATAGTTCAGAAACATGAAAAGAGTCCATTTCCATGGTCCCTCTGTTCGCTACGTCTTTATGCAAATTGCGATGATCTCAGTGTCTTATATTGCACATCGGTTTACATGGGGGTCAAGCAAAGCCATGCATCCACAACCTCTGTTTTGTATATGTGAATTTGTCATCTTAGCCTCATGTGTACAAGCAATCTGATAACCCGATGCATAACCTTGTGTGGCCATTGGGAAAAGGTCATCTGCTTTAAATTTTTTCAGGAGAGGTTTAGAAGTTCTAGGTGCGGGTTCACCGGATGCGTCGAATGTGGTGATGTGGATTGAGGTGTCCCATGCTGCAGAAAAGTCCAGAACTGCTTCGACCAGGAGGCCGAATCGGACGTGCAAAGTCATGGGAAGTGCTAAGCGGATGGAAATCAAGTCAATCACAGTGATGACGAAAAAGAAATAAAAAAGAGAGATCCATCATTTCATCTCATTATAAGAAGACAAGAACTTTGTATCTTTCCTAGGCTGGAATTGATTCGTCCCACGTGGTGCGACACAAGGCGAGGGTTGGACCAAAGTACAATCCAAATGGATGTTATCTTGAGTAGGTTGAGACTAGACTCTTTCTTAATTTCAGCATCCTTCGAGATTTAATGACGGGAGGATTTTTATTTTTTATTTTTTTGGGGGTGTTGGGCGGCGGCGGCGGCAGAGGGGTGCTTGCTCAAAAATGGCTCGTAGTTATTTACTTGGATGGTATAATTGCTTGGATGGTGTGGGTTATCGATTTCCAGTTTAGTTTGGAATTGGGGATTTGAGATTAAATCAATTGGTCCTAAGATTAGGAATTGGATGGCAAAGGGGTGCTTGCTCAGAAATGGCTCGCAGTTATTGCTTGGATGGCGTGGGTTATTGATTTCCAGTTCAGTTTGGAATCGGGGATTTGAGATCAAATTAGTTGGTCCTAAGATCGGGAATTAGACGACTGGTCTGGTCCAATTCAATGAAACTGGTTATTATTTTTTTTTCCAAGTTTTTATCGGATATCTTATTATCCAAAGTATGATCGGGAATAAATTTAGAAATTAAGATAAATCTTATTGTTCCATCAGGATATCTTAATATCTAATTACAGGATTTCCTTCGAAACAATAAACTAAACCCATTATTTTTTTTAATAAATGAAAATATATATGTGTCATTTGGTTTGGTTGGATTCTCTCTTGAAATCGGAAATTGGAACCCGACCGCTTGAACACTGATTCCAAATTTAGGAATCGGGAATCGGATCAAATTGACCGATCTGGTCTGGGTAGTTGTCAATTTGGGTAATTTGTTTATTACAACTTTTATGCATTCAGGATGATTAGATTAGCCGACTCTTGATTGTCTGTTTCTGCCTTTTTAAGGAAAGAGGGAGGCCACTATAACCGGGTTGGTAAAGCAAATTTGTGTGCTCCAACTCAGCTTTCGACCTTGTTGGCCCCCATTCAAGATTTCATAAATCTCAGCCACATTACTTTCGTCAAGAGGGGCCACTCCTACAATTCCTACCTATCGTTTGTCCATTTCTTGTTTATTTATTTATTTTTGTTCCGGTAGGTAATTCCTCCCCCTTTTTATCGTACGGGTCAACGTAAACAACACTGTTGTCCGTTGGTGACGTGGACACCGTGCACCGAACCGCGCACGTGAAGACAAGTTAGAGCCGTGTCGGATCCGCACTCCTCGACCGTAAACTGGGCCCGCACTTTACCCCCGACATCTGGTGGGCCCGAAGTCCGCTCCATTTTCGGCCCATAGAAAAGTTCCCGCGCTCTACTCTCGCAAAAGTATACAGAAGGCAAAAGAGGATAAGAAGAGAGAAAGTTAGAAAAAGAAAAAGCTTTTCTTTCGGCAGAGAAATAAATAAAAAAAGAAAGAGAATTGTCTTAGTCGTGCTTTATTATTAGATGACGCGCCGTGTAATTACTCGTAATGTTACACCCTATGTGGTGCCGACCTATCTTGATTATGTTTAGTTTTTTTCTTGAATTATTCCCAATTTCCAATCGACCGTTATATTTACATTGTGATGAAGTAATATGTGACCCTTTTACTAAAACACGTAAATTACATTCATGAAGTCAATAGTTTTTATTTACTTTTTTTAGTATCATTTGTACTAATAATCACATAGCTGAAATTACAATTTATGTGATAATTCAAGTTATCAATGTTGACATGTTATGCCCACCTAGTAATTAGTTTTGGAAAATCACATTGCGACATAAGTTTTGCTCCTCCATTTCACCTTGGATTAATATTGCAATCAATGCAATCATCAATTGCCAATATAAAAGATTTCTTACAAATTTGTTATTAGATGAGTGGTGTGTGTGTTTAGAGTTAACTTTAAAATCGCATTTTCCCGCGTTATAACTATCTTGGCGTGAATTGAGTATACTATTTGGTACCTCGATAGTAAATGAAATAGTAATCTCTTAATCTTTTCAATTCCTCTTGTCCTGGTGAATGAGTGAATTTTAGTCTTTGCATTGGAATAATCTACACATTTCACTTGGCCCCCATACAAAAGGGAAAAAAAAAATCTACAATAGCTCAAAAAAGGAAACACAGAAAAAATTGAGTAAAAAGAAAAAAAAAACTACAAAGAAAATCAAGGGACCGCTAATTTGGATCAAAATTTGGGCCGCGAAATTATCGATGACCACCCAATCCTGATCCCAGAAGGCTTCACCCGCGCCCTCAAATTCAAGGGAGAAAAATCTCAGCTCCACCGCCGCCGTGGGCCGCCGCAGCCGCCGCCGCCGCCCACCGCGGCGATCCTGGTCTGGACCTCTCGAGCTCGGAGATCCCGCAGGGGAGCGTGATCCCGCCCGGGTGGTCGTACCCGTAGACCCGCTCCGCCTCCCGCAGCAGCTCCCCGAACAGCGGGTGGTTGAAGTATATCACGGGCACCGTCACCCGGCGCGTGTCGCCCACCGACTGCCCCACCACGTACACCGCCAGGTGCCCCTTCGGCACGTCCGGCGACGGCGCCGTCTCCCCCGGGCCGTCCTGCCCGACCCGGACGTACCCGCCGCGGCGGCGGGGCCTGAGGTGGCGCAGCCTCTGCTTGGCCAAATGGAGGATCTTGCAGATGGGGTTGTTGCGGCGGGGTCCAGGGGGAGAGCCCAGGTGACGGTGGTACGCCGGCTGCGGGTTCCGAAATCGGGGCAGCCTGATCCACCGGAAGAGCTTCGCGAGCTTGGTCCGGAGCCTGAATCCCCGGCCCCTCCTCCTCCTCCTCCGCAAGCTGGTGGCCAAATTGAGGTGGCTCATCTCGGAAGTTCCCGGCTCTCGTTTTCCGATCGTGGGTGCTGCCGGAATCGTTCGGGAGTCCTCCAGTTCGAGACGAAGATGGCAGTGGAATTTGTGTAATGCGGCGTTATGGCGTGAGCCTGAATCTTTTATAGTGGTCAAAAGCGCTCCTCAAAGAGAGCGAGGGGTGGTCGGCACGCGGAAAGGTGGTGTGGACTGAAGCGAGTGAGAGGATGGACAGGGAATATGCGGCATGAGGAAAATGGAGGAGGCGTGTTGATGATTTATAACAGCGACCATACCATGAAAAAGAAAAAAGTTCTAAATTAATATATCTGTTATAAATTTACTTCCTCTTTTATTTTTTTGTTAAATTTAATCATTAAATTACTGAATTTGATAACATGTAATAATTAACAAGTATGTCAAATTTGAATTATCTTCTATCTGTCATAAGTGCATTAATTTTGTAATTTTTTTGTGATTATGAATGGTAAATTTATTATAAATATATTTAGTTTGGAGTTTTCAATGTTTGAAAAATTAGTTCAGAAGTAAATTATCACAATATACCGATTTGACGTTTTTATTGATGAAAAAATTAATTTTGAATGAATTTATGACATGTATATTATTTAGTATATTTTTAGAGTCGGCAAGTGAATAAATGAAAAGATTGAAGAGGAAAGAAAATGCAAAAAAAGAGGAAAAAAGGCTTTCCGCCATTAAAAGAGGAAAAGGCGAAAGGGACTGAGCGCTGGAGAGGGAGGGAGAGTAAATCTTGGATTTGGGTGCTTTCGAAGCTGAAACGCAACGGGAGCAATTAATGGTCAAATCGGTCAAATCAAGATGTGCGATCCTCGTCTCTTATCGGTTGCCCTTTCTCGGTCTCGGCTCGTCAAGAGCGGAAAGACTCAGTTAATTGAAACGGTTTCGTTTGAAGCTTCTAGTTGGTCAAATCATCAAAGTTACCGATTTTATCTTATCCATATTTGGAATCGTCCACGGGAAACACAGGACAAGGGGCGGCCGTGTCGATTGTCAAGTAGCTATATTATATAGATATGTAGTCGGAAAGAAAGCCAATGACCCCATGATTTGTATCGGGTGATAGAGAAAAAAGGGTATGATTTGGTTTCTAAAATTAAGGACGTTGCAGTCAAGTGCAATTTTAACTGGACAACCTTTTTAGGGTTTAAATAACAAGAATATATATCTTTTTTTTTATTGACTACAAAACTGACTCGTGATATCATCTAATCACTCTTTAAAAAGAACATGTTAATATCACAAAAAATCTAAACTGACATATTTGTGATAAATTTTGCTCAAATTAATTTTTGACTACAAAAAATCCAAAACTAAGATACTTATGACGATTTTACCCTCTATTTATTTTTGTTATATTTTATCATCAAATTGTCAAATTAAATGATATATGTCAATTGTTGAGTGTAATACTTTGGGGTTTTACTCTTGCACCGGTTTATGATGTTTCGTAGTATTAATCTAATTTGGTGGAGATAGTAAATTTATCATGAATGTACATTCTAATTCGAGTAGTATGGGCATGTGAAATCTCATGTGAATTAATAAGAATCATCTTGCAAGGCTAAATACTCCTAAGTGATCCATAGCGAAGTAGTACTGTGAGGGAATGATGAAAATAATCCCCATCAAAGAGTGAAATAGAATATGAAACCGTAAGCTCCCAAGCACTGGAATGAGACTATTAGGACTCTTACCACGTGCTTGTTAAAGAATGCACCAACGACTCATAGCCCTTTGTTAAGGGAACCCACTGGAGACGTAGCAAAAGCAAGTCTTTATAGGGCAATTGTCACTATTTATGAACCCGAACTTGGGTGATCTATCCATGACTGGGATGAAGCTTAGGTGAAACTAAGTGGAGGTTTGAACCGCCTGATATTAAAAAATTAATAGATGAGTTGTGATTAGGGGTGAAATGCTACTCCAACCTAGAGCTAATTGGTTCTCTTCGAAATGTGTCGAGGCAAAGTAGTTGACTAAACATTTAAGGGTAAATCAGAGAGCAATACCAAATCGAGGCAAACTTTGAATACTAGATATGACTTCTAAGTACTAGTTCAACATTTTTTATGGTTGAAAAATTAATATGAGGATAATTTGTCACATATATATCAATTTGATATTTTTAATGATAAAAAATTAATTTAGAATAATTTTATCATAGATGTATTAATTTAAAGTTTTTTGTAATATTAATCCGAAAAAAAATTATGAATTTCTTTAGAATTTCGCCTTTTTGCCACACCCATTTTCCGTTACTTTGCAAAGCTTTACTAGGATGGATGTATTGACTCTTCTTCTCCTTTTTTTAACCCTTCCTCTAATCGAATGAGTAAAGAAAGATCGACACTCTCTGGCAAGTCCAGCGGGAGAGCCGTTTGTCGTCATTGATTACAACGGATTAGTCCTCGTGGGCCATGATGTTAAATGCAGACCAACTCCATTAGCTCCGATGAGACCTAAATTAGGTCCACGATATCAAAAACATAAAACACGTACGAATTTTGGAATCTTGGCAAAGCCAAACTGGCCGTGCACTGATTGACGTTGGACTCTTCAATCCGCCACACACGTGTCCCCTGCGTTCCGATGTTTTTTTAACTTCTTTTCGGGACTGTAGGGCTACAGCTACGACACCCTCGGATCTCTCACCAGGACTTGCCAAAATCGATGTACAAGGAGGACGTGTTCTAGGAAGTAAGAAATAAATTTGTTTTCATTTTTAATAAATTTTTAATTTAAAAATAGATTTGGAATAGAAATGAAAAGAAAATTTTTTTAAAATTTTTTTTTGAAAAAAGTAACATGTAAAAAATTCTTTTTATCATTCATTTTCGTTACTAAATCCGACCACCCATCACTTATAGTCCACTTCTATTTGAGACGGAGACATTTTGTGTTATTATCGAAATAATTTTCATTTTGGAATAGAAATTTATTGTCATTATCAAATATATATTTTTATTTAGAAACTCGTCAAAAAATAAGAAATAGAGAGATTTATTTTTGATCAGAAATGTTATCTTTACCGTCCTAAGAGGTTCGGTAGTTGCGAGAGGTTGGGGGTGCTTTTGTCCTTAGCAGGTAGCTTGTACTTGTAGCACTTGTAAACTGGATCTCTTTGGGCAGATTAGATGGGGGAGACCATGGCGTGCCTCCGTAGAAGTGTAGGACAATGAATTTTCCTCCTTTATATTTGTAATATCTGTTTTTCATTTATACCAGACATTAAGAAGCTGCAGAAGTCAAGCAGAAGCTTCAGATGAAACGTTGTTCGTTTCGGTTTTTGTTTAGTATAAGGTAGAAATTTCAAAATGTAAATTTGAAGATTAGTTTGGAAAAGAATAGCGTGCCCACCTCTCATTGTTGTCACCACTGTATTCAAGAGATATTTTCTCCCGCGGGCGTTCGGGAACACATGCAATTATATAGAGAACATTTATGGCATTATGACTTGCCGGGGATGGTGATGGGACATCAATTTATGGATGGGTTGGTTCCGGAATTGAAACTTTGGAAGTCACCTTATAGGTCCGGATTTTTTAAAATTTTGAATCCGGAACCAAATTGATGCAGGAGCATCCAACGTAGCTTCATCAACCAACTCAGAATCATTGATGCTTATCCAAGTCAAGAAAGAAATTGGACATTATGTGCATTTCCGTTTTGGAATTACTCGCCCCATCACGCATCACAAATTAATTATATTCGAAACTTGTCTGGAACTTCTAAAAGCCACATAATTGATCATAGCTACTGTGCTTTTTATAGTCAAACGACTAGTAAAGTCTTGTTAGTCAAGTGGTCTCGTGGGTTTCATTTTTCCTAGTTGTATCCCGCTCTTTTCTAGATGAAGGGTATAAAACTAGTTCAACTGTAGAACCGGCCTCCTTGATTTGTTCTCAGGTCGAACTGTGGCGGTTTTAACATAAGAAGTGGGATTGAACCAGTTCGGTCGGATTCCTGGATTGAACTAGCTCGGTTGCTTGCTCCTAGATGGTGTTAGATAGATGTCAGAAGAGCAAAACATATCCATTAATATAAGAGCTCATACTCTCCGTTGCCATATTTAGCGAATTCCTCATTAAGAAGCAGAGGATGAGGAAATGGGCAAGACCCTTGTCGATTCCCGACATGGAAGACAATCCGTATGCTATCTTCCAATCTCCTTCTAAGGAAATTAGGCGCGCATCTCCTTGGAACAGTCGAGAATAACTTGTTGAGAGTAAACGATGGCGTCACGATTTCGTGTATGATTGCACTACTGCTGTATATAAACCATTTAAGGACATTCGGATCGTAGTGATTGGCCTTTACAAATTAAACAGGAAGAAAAGAGAACACCTCAGAAAGGGGGAATTTCTCGAGAGATTAGCTATGGAAGCAGAGGAATTCATCTTCTTGATCTTACTAGAAACTTGGGTTTGGTGCATAGTAGATTTTGTTTCTTAGCTTTCGTACGTACTCCACATATGTATTCTTTGGGTGCCTCTGTAAAGGGTGCTGCAACTTTGGTCCGAGAGACTAGCTATTCTTAGTTGTTAGTGTATTTAGTCAGTCTCTGATCATAAATATAAGCCAGATCAGCCAAAGTTTACGTACATTTATGTTATGTTCTCTATGATCCTATTCTTATTGCTCTAGTTGCATCAAAGCTTGTCAAGCGATACATCTATCATGATGATTTATGCTATGCATCGATATGATAAAGTATGTATTGATATGTAACTTCATACTGATCAGTACCATCAACTTCTTAATTATTTATTTTTTTATTGGTATGATGTGAATTTCAACCTTAAATAGGTACATAAGTCTCGAACTTATGAAACGTACCACTATAAACCTCCTCTTATCTTTTCAAATGTTCGTACCGCTACTAATTGACTTCATTGGTGGACGTTTCTCTTTGGTCTCGTTTCCTGGATCTTCAAACTGAAAATGCCATTATTTACTTTTCTAGAGATGTCTCCTTTCGGGTGGGGGGAAGTCAACTATCAATCTTGTCTTGATCTTCTAGAGGTTTTCATTCAAAAGAAGTTTCTTATTAGCATAAGATTAATAATGCCTAGTCCAGCTTCAAGTCGACCGTCATCAGTTCGCTTGAAGAGTGCGGGAACTCCTAAACAAGAAATCAAGCTTGAAAACTATAGAGCAAAAGGACAAAACCAAGAACGCCAGTCCTCCACGTCTCCCCAAAGTCTCGTTCAATTAAGTGCACGGAATATGTTAACCCGTAAAAGACAAGAAAAGAGGCAAGACAATGGCTGGCCTGTCGAGCAATGTCTAGTCTCCCTACCGCGAGCAGAGGGGATCGTCCTATACTTGAGCCGATTACTTGCCTTAATGAAGACATTTTCTATTAATTGACTAGTAATAATTAGCTGGTCTCCTTGTCGATCGAGCTCTCTCTGTCTCCGACGCACGCACGCAACCTTATCCAAATTGTAGAGAAGATCATAGACCAAAACTGCAAGTATGGTATTTCCAGGTACTTTGAGTCCTAATTCCTAGAGACAAGAGAACAAAATGGCATCCTTAGAATTGTCCCTATGTTTCTTGTCGTTCCTGAGAGGTTCATGGACCTTGTGTTGTGCTGCTTGATTGGCATTGTTTATGTGCGGTATGCCGGTGTATATTCCATCACCACCCCCGCACGAGCAGCTTCAATGATAATTAATACTTTCCAAACCCTAGATTTTCGGTCGCCGTGCAAGTATGAAGTAGCATATTTTTTAGAGTGAAAATTGTAAGATGTTGGGTGTAGAGAAGATTTCCAGTCCCTTCGTCGTTTAGTATTGATGATTTTGTCTTGAGTCGTTTGAGATGCGATGAACGATGCCAAGTCATTTGGTTGAGAATCCGATTGCAAAGCAGTGAACGGTGCAGTGGACACGACCACAATCTCGATCGGTGGTGATCCCGACTCGGGAGCAATTGGAGCTGGTCATTTGCTTAATCTAGTCACGTGGTTGTAATATTTTATATCGCAAATCTAGATATAGATCTCACTAAATATGACATACGTGTAATATCTCGAGCGTTTGAATGATTTGCAAAATATAAAGTGCATCGATAAATTTTTGGTAATTTGTTAATAATATCTAGTCACGTGTATCGATACATCATCATAATTTCTTTTTAAGTGGGGCTATGTTTGCACTCTTTTTTTTGCCCTTACCTTTTTAGGCAATTGTGATCCATGAGTTATTACTTTTTTTTTTCCTCGGTTTACTTCGAAATTTTCCTTTTTGAAAGAATAATCTACTTCTTCCTCCAGATAGGGGAAAAAAGCAAAAGAATGTGCATTTACTTGGAAAGACATTAATATTGTTCACAACTTGTCATTGGATGTGATTACATATGTTTAGAGAGTAAGCATGAATTTTGGTGAACAAATATGAATTTGAATAAGGGCTGACAATTAAAGTTATGTCGTGTCAAAACAAGAGTATAACACGAAATCACTAATTGAAACATGACACGTTTAATAAACGTGTTAAACTGTCTCGATACGAACACAACATGCCTAATAAAGTGAGTCATACAACATGACATGACTAACATGATTATCAAACATATCACCACACCTTGTGTCAACAGACATAATATGCTCATATGTTTAAAATGATAAACACTTAAAACGTGTTAAAGTGTTAAATATGTTGAGTCATTTCAACAAATCTCTACACAATTAGTACTGGTTATATTTATAGATACATTATTCAATGAGGAGCTCTTCATGTCATATGACTTTCGTAGTCCTAAATATGTTCTTATTTACCATTTCTTCTTTGTAACATGTGAATTATTTTTTATGAAATTTTAACAATAAAACGGTCTTTGGATATGAGTACTAAACGTGTTAAATGGTGTCTTATGGCGTCGTGTTAAAAAGATGATATATTGATATGTTAAATGTGTCAAATTGTATCTAAATGGATTAAGTATGTCAATTTGCATTATAACCTTAGGTGTGTCTTAAACAGGTTGACCTGTTTATGCCAAATTCAAATTTATTTAATTTCTTATCATGTCTTGTAAATGGGTCGCGTCGATAATTAATGGCCCTAGTTTGAATGTGAAGCACTCGTAAATTAGGTTTCGTCCTTCATCAGAATCACATAAAGCTTCGATAAATGCATAAGCATTGAACATTGCATTAACAACTCAAACCATGTAACGAAAACATAATACCAAAGACAAATGAATTCCTGATCATATAGAGAAAATTTGTTTTTTCAACTTTAAAAAATGGTTTTACTCAGAAAGAGATTTTTTTTATTCAATTCATATGTCAAGTTCATGAAAAAAGGAATATTACTCTCATTGTCATTCAAAAGGAAATCGGGGATATGTTTATAATAAACTAATATCCGACCTTTTAAGCAATTGAAACATATTACAGGCTTCCTGGCTTTCTTTTTCTTCTTTCCTGTTTTTTTCTCTTTGGTTGGCCAAAGTTAAAGCTTGAATTAGAAAGAGACCCAAGATAACTATGGGCTTAGTACCGACCCAAAATGGAAGACATGGCCCCTTAAAGATGGGCAATTGTCTAGGGCAAATTGGGAACCCTGCACCGATGCTTTCACTCATGAGCCGGCCCAACATGTGGATTTTTTATTTTTATATCGAAGATGTTATACATTGCTCGGTTTCTTAATAAATCTCAACCGTTGATACATTTAGTCAAAATTTTCACAACCGCCCAAACTCACTCATATGAAACCGTTGTCTCGGCAAATGAGATGGAGATACGTATAGAGATAGAAGTGCCTGATCAAGTATTGATAGATGAAGATCATCTGTCATGTACGGTGTCTCCATGAGTATCTCAATAAATCTCTATCATGGATGAATGAGGCATCGAAGGGGCGACACCGAGCATGGTAGAGGTTCTCATCCTTGTATGGGATGGATCGGCGGATAGGTTAAGACCCTTTCATCCATACTAACTTTATGTACCCCATTCCCCGTTCCTATAGAATGAAGGGGACCCCTAAGTAACCACCAAAGTTGAATTTGTAAAAATTCTAAGAAAAATGACTTGACTAAGCAGCTTATCTATTCGAAAATCGACATAATAAATTGCTGAGAACCCCGTTGGCAATTCAAGAGTAACTAATATATGATGGGGAAATTGCATGATCATTGTTCATGAAAGAGTTCAAACAAAACTAACTAGTCAATAGGCATGCCGAGAGCTTACTCTATAAAAAACACGAGTGTTTAAAAACCTCAAAATTGGAGATTCACAACTTGACCTCGATGGTCCAAACCTTTTTACGAGAAGCGATAATTGTCCAATGTGAATATGCTTTAAACATGGCAGGGTCTTTGCACTAAACCCTACTAAAAGGGCACCGGATACTTAATCAATTGTGATAAGTTATGACTATCAAATGAATTATATGCCTCATGAGATTTCCGATCCTTTCAATTTAGGGTTAAGGAAAGGCCAATCAACTCAAGTTGATCACTTGGAGATTATCCTTGACATCATGGAATATCATATGATCTAGGAGTCAAATATAAAGAAACTCAATGAGAATGAATGAATCATCTTAATTTATTGCTCATCCCTCTAGGGGCTGTGCTGCTTCAAGCTTGAAAGGGTGACTAAGAGTCCTGTCCAAATCGTACCAGGAGGACGGTAGGCATACGAAAACGACCCATTTGGTACCATATGTGAACTTGGTACTGGCCACTGGGTCTTTACACAGGATGCCTTGCCTTGCCTTGCCTTCTTTCCGACTGCCCCCACAACAGTGAAGATGCCTCTTAAAAAAGGACACCGTTTCCATCTCTTCATCGGATGTTACTTCTTTGAGGGACAAGGACGACTGGTTTTAATGTTTTGTTGTTGCATTGGCGGAAAGTGAATATGTCTCTTTCAAGAGAGAACAGGTCATGTTTGGGATGGCCAATGCTGCCTCACCACGAGTGAAACTTTTTCAATTCCTAGGTCCAGATAAAGAGAAAAAGAACCTAAAAGAAACACAAGAAACACGGCAGAAACCTGGGTTTTAACTGCAGATACAAAGCATCTTCTCTTTGCATGCCGTGTGGCTGGACCACACTCCCCTCTCTCTCTCTCTCTCTCTCTCTCTCTCTCTCTCTCTCTCTCTCTCTCTCATTTGTAAGCAAGTTAGTTCCTGAAGCTTTTGAGCCAGTTCAGTATGAATAAAGTACGGCGGTTTCGCGGTGGGAAGTTGGACATGGTTGTGGAATGAGGCTTCTTTGAACTTTATTTGGTACGCTTGCCGGCATAGAATGATGAGCGAGATTAAGACAGTGACTTGCCTGCAATATTTATTAACCATCGCCATAACTATATATATATACATATAAAGAATCAAAAGGATAATCCTGACAGCAGACTGGAGTATCACATGTAGTCATATATACTATAACATGGCATCCATGACTAATTGCACTTAAAAATAGCATAGTCTCTCACTTTTATTGATAAAACTTACAATCATATTTTAGATATCACACTTGTTGTAATAAGAATGAAAAGGGCTGCATTGTATGTTACCTACAACCATTTAATATCTTTCAATATTTTGTAATATATTGATAATGTGATATTTCAATATTTTCATATTCTTATTTATATTCCATTTTATTTATACATTGTTAATATATACCCTTAGATTTTTTTTTTGGGTCAAAATATACCCTTAGATTCACAGTGTTATTATATCTCCTTAGATCCCCGAGCGTCCATGGTTCACTTTATAGTCACTGTCATTCTATTCGGGTAAATACGGTTTATTTAATGGAATTTCACTATAAGTCCCATATATAGACCATATTGCAAATTTGTCGCATTTATTTACTTTCACAAGCAGATTAGATCTTATAGCACGCCTTTCTCTATTAGATGTCAAAATTTTTAGTAATTATAAATTAAACATGCATGCCGCTTGATCAATTAACACTGCTTCTGTAGATAATGTTCTTCATAACTAAAAATCTTTATCAATCATTCGTCACACTATATGCTCCTATATGTTAGGAAAAACAAAAGAAACATGAGGAAAAATGAGTGAATATGTCTATAGAAAAGTAGTTGTTGGCTCGTACCATAATGTATATATGCAACATGTAATCCCATTCAAGTAGATAGTGTCACGGATAAACACAAGATTTAGTCCTTTAAGTTTCAGTATTTTCGCCCTCTAAGCTTTATTTTGTGCAATCAAGTCCTCCGACTTTCTCAATTTGCAATCAAATCCTTTAGTCAACCACTTTAACTAAATAGTCCAATAAATAAATGATGGGGCATTGCTTATATGACCAAAAATAAAACGTGATGTTAGTTTGAAGCCAAATAAGCAGAAAGCATACAAGCAAAACAAGAAAAAAGAAATCATAATTTGACAGTATTAGTTACGGGGGTAAATAAAACTCTTGCCTACAAATATTACGAAAGTTCGAGGATGTGATTGTACAAAATAAAACTTAGAGGACCAATTGCACAAATCCAAAAAAGTCAAAGTAGTTGACTGTAATAAAAGTTAAAGAATCCCATTGTACAAACTTTGAATCTTAGAGGACTATATGAAAAATTAACCCTAATATCATTGATCGTATCTTCAAGAGACAAAGGAAAATGTTGGCCATGCTCCCATTGGGCTAATTTATTTTCACAAGAACTCACTCATATTAATGAAATGAAAAATAAAATCCATATGTATATATAGATTTCCTAGACCAACGAGAATCTATATAGGTCTTTAACATTGGGATAAGTCCATTATATCTCATAATGTAGGAGAAAATCTGTACCTAGTGCACTTCTAAGGGCATTTAGTGATCATTGACATGTTTAAAATATACTTTATCTGTCTCTTGTCTTCGTAATATTCATATAAAATTCTATCTTCTTGATAAGTTAAATGCTCGCACTTCATTCCGATTACTTTCAGAAGAAGAGAAATACCTCAGCAATGGTCATCGACCACCTCATTTTTCTCTAACAAAAGTAGCATTGCTTTCCTCAAATATGTCATCAACTCCGAGTCACCTCTTTTTTTCTAGATCATGTGTACCACATTAGAGGGTATTTTTAGGGAAGGAAAAAAGGAGAAAAAACAAACCGAGATAATGGTCATCATCATTCCAAATCCCACTCTTTTATCCTCGATTTGTTCTCATTTCTTTATCATATTACTATCACTATAATAGGTGTTATTATTTCGAAGGAGACATATAAACCGAAAAGTAATCATGGTCCTCGCCCCTCTTAACATAATGAATTTCCATTTTCTTGTTCCAAGCTTGGCAATGAATGCATCTAGAAAGACTCGAAGCTATAATATAAAGAAAGAAGGATGGAAATTCTTCGAGAGAGCAATCAGTAGTCGTCACGCCTGCGGTACCAAACGGTACATGATGCTGCGCTGTGTGCATGCGTTTCTGTGCCCGAAATGGGCCAGGGGAACAGTTGACCGGCTTATGTGAAGTCCAGGTCAACTTTTTCGGGCCCCTTCTTCAATTTTCTATGTGCACCAGTACTTGAGTACCGCTAATTCCGGGCAGGATATTTGTAGTTATACTAATTTCTTTATCCTAATCAAGAAAAAAAACCACTCATGTCTTTTTAGCAATTATTTGCAGGTAAAATTTCTGCATATTTTGAATCATAAAGTGAAATAGTTGATTCTTTATTAAAGACTGAAACTTTCAAATGACAATTTGACGATGAGAGAGTGCTGCAAAATGGCATTTTTATGTCTTTGCATTAGAAATCGAACTTCAATCTTGTGCTTAGGCCACATTCGACTTTGTACCTGCTGATGGGGGTTGGACCTACATAGATTTTTTGGCCTAAAAGCATTCGCATTGTTTGGAATGTTTTTCATGTAATAGCTTATGTAATTGGACAAATTGATAAGTTGATGGCGGTTCCGGTACTTCATTGAACTTATTCAATCTATCTGGGAGTCTAAGTGCGGTGTTTGAGCAACTGAAAGCAACAAAGTTCCTCTTCCTTTATCCAACCACATTTCTTGTATTTGAGCAGAAAATTGTATATTATGATAACCCGAAATTATGAAATTAACGAAAATGCTATCACGATACTAAAAAGAATTGCCACACATGTAAACCGAAATTACTGAAATTTGTAGTACTTCCCACACATGTAAGCTGAAATGTGACCTAAGGTATAAAAATGATGGTAAGTGGGGAGGAGAAATAAGGAGGAACCTCAAGGAATTTGAATATATAGAATGTTTTTGTTACGATATCATCTTTGGATTTCTGAGATTGCTACGAGTCTATCTAGAAAAAATCTAAAGTGCTAGACGAAACCGTGTTGAACTGCTTTAACGATGATAACGCAGTTGACTAAATAAGGCCTCGCCACAGTCGGACTGTCATCGAGAGTAGGAACCCTTGGAAGATCAGCTAAACAACCAATGATGACGGCCACACTAAGTGCTATGCATTGTCATGATTCAATCTCCCCCGGAAGGAAAAACTTCCCTTTTCCTACGTGAATGCAGACCCCAGATAGTGTATGCAACTTAGTGGACTGCCGAATCATAGCATGGAATTGGAAAGTGTATGCACTATATCTCCACGAGAGTGCATGCATTCAAGGACAGTGTGCCAATCACAATGATGTGCACTTTGGCTCTTCAACTCAGCATTAGCGAACGACGATGCAGAATTACCTGGTAATGATCCGTTATTATGTAATGACCCAGTAATGATCTGTTATTATGTTGTGGAATTAGTGCTTGCAGCAGTTAAAAATTTCAGGATCGTTGCCTCTGACTTATGCGTGGATGGCGTCAGCTCGAACCCTGGAATGAACTCAAAGGCAAAAGCATCACTTCAGGTGTGCAGAAGGGGAAGAAGTTATATATTTCCTAACTGATGTTCTCTTGGTTATAGAGGGAAAACACTTCACAAAGACTGATGGGTCTTCAAAGCACGCGAGGGGGTGGTTGGACTCGACAGTAACAAGACATAGCCAGAAGGTTGAACCGTGCGTCTGAACAGAATCTCGGGAGCGATGCGAAGAGAACACATGTAAATGGACGTGTCGAAAAGAAATTACCAGGGTTTTGGTTTCACAAGGTCTTTGTCTCTCTGGGGACAAATACAATGTTCACGTGCTGAATTTTGGGGCTAATGGTAATGATGGTGTTTTAGGAGTGATTGATTGTTGATAGCTCCGCTGAATGTTGGTCTGCCGCGTGTTTATGCGCATGTACTCGCAGAATTTGACTCTGCAGTTCTGCAAATCCACCTCACTGTTTCTCTCTCTCTCTCTCTCTCTCTCTCTCTCTCTCTCTGTATCAGTTGATCGAAGATTGTAGAAGTTCTCTTTTTCCTGGTGCATATCAATTTAAGGACATGAATGCTGATTAAGAACACCTAAAGGAAATTGTTTTATAACACACAACTTTCTGTTGTCTTTTTTTGACCTGAATAAAGTATATTTCAGGCCAAATCATAGTCCATATAGCTTTGGACTCCAACCTAATTGATTGGACCAATTCAACTCTTCAATAAAATCTCATTCAGATCTTTTAAATTCTATTATATTCCTCTCATGTGATAGCACATCTCTTTTGATTTGATGTCCAGCCTCAGTTTGACATTCTATTGTTTTGCCTATTCTACTTGTATCTGAATGAATTCGAGATCAGAATCCAAGTTCAACTTGCAATGCTAATGAAATAGAGAGAATAATGCGATATTGATCAGACAATTGCTGATAGCTCAAAAAGAGCACTAAGACTTGGTGACAAAGTTGAGAATTTCGTGATACTAAATGCATAACTATATACATCAATTAATTGTAGTCTCTCATATCACTTAACATCCAATGTAGACAAATGGTTGTTCCAACATGATGTAGTAGAGTTCAATTAAGGACAAGATCGTGATACTTTCTCCTCTAATTATATAAATCTGGTTTGCCTTGTTGTTTATATTCCTAGTTCTTACTCCTCGATGGTATAAAGCCTGAATTTATCTCGTAACAAAGCATGTGATGTCATGTTAAACGAAGTCAAATCATCTTAACTTGCTAATTTTATTTGAGCACCTCGTCATGCAAGTGAGAGAGCCGGTACATTTACATCTTGAGCAAAGTTAGTTATATTTAGATTGATCTACATAATGGTATATCAAATGATGCGGCAGACTGTGAAAAGACAATTAAACAAGTGGGGCATCTCCAACACCCAGCAACATAGTTTGCCTCATCAATTAGTATACCAGCTCTATAACCCAGACTTAGTAAATAAAGCATATCTCTTCCCTCCCAATCCAAAGAATGAACTGGCATTTTCTTTTCTCCAGAAGAATAGATTATTTTACTCCAATTCATGTTTGTCCTAGCTGGTGGTCCAGCTAATATAAAGAGAGAATGTTGAAGCTCCATGACCATATGCAAAACTAAATAAGAACAAAAATAAAAGCTGGTAAGCAATCGCAATAGCAGATGTGCACCCATCGATGTCCAAAAATATAAATGAAAATACATGGCCTCAAGCGTATGGCCTACTTTTGTACTGATATTGCCCTAACTTTACTCCATACCTTTTTGTAGGTACACATGATCCTTCTGAATAAAACCTTTGTCCGGACCGAATTTCCCAAACTACCATCTTCATATGGTGCGACACAGAAATCACAACCCATTCGTCATCCAAAAAGGAATATACACATTGGACACATGAATGACCGAACTTTCAAGGTACAACTTCGTTTGCCTCTCAAGGTACTGCACTTTCAAACAACTAGAGAGCATCATCCTAGTCGTTCTTTAAGATTGCACCAATCCACGTTTATGTCATAAGTTTCATCCTGATATGCATCCAATGAATTGATTTACATATGAGGAACGAACCGACATGTCGATCCATGCTGTTATTGTAAAATCTCTTTGGAAATACCTACATACAATTATCCAAAGGTCCGGTTCACGCATAATTAAAAATCTCGCTCTGTTTTTTGTTTTGTCTTTACAATCACCACCAGTGATGAGTTTATGCCAAATTGTCCCACCCTTAGATAGCGATACACATTTCACTCGATTTCTTGAAGATAAAATAGCTGATCAAATCCATCCCATCAAAAGAAATGAGGTCAACCCTAGTGAACCTGTCATTTAGTGAGCTGTTACAGATCAATGAAAGAGTCATCTCCAATCCAACAAAACCTTGGTGACGACAGTGACTTTTCAAATGCAGTGGTAGGTGACCAATGGGAACTCACCAAAGAGGACCCAATGCAACTTTCATTAAATATAATTGAAATCTCTTTCGCTGGTGTGAAGAGGATGAGCTTGTTGGGGACAGTGGGGTATGCAAGAAGGAGAAGAAGACATGAACTGAGAGACTTTTCAGAACGCCACTGGACAAGTTCTTTTAAGGAAGTTGCCCATCCTCTGGTAAACGTGGGGAACCGGGACAATCATGGGACCATCTCCGCAATGATTAGGTCAGGACCCACCATTTCTTTGGGTTATAATCACCACTAACCCTACTTTACTTCTCCTCTTAATTAAGATAAAACAATTTCATTTATTGATTTAACTAGCAGTATGATAAAAGTGTTCCACTATGAATCGCCAGAAGATAAAGACACATAAATTATCTCGATTATGCACACAGTAGACACATGATTTGTTTTATCCAAACTCAATTGCATTTTTATCAAACTTCTAATGCCGATTGCAATGATTACACATTTCACCTAGAATAAAAAGATAACAGAGTAGTAAAAAATGGTTTTCTTTTTAAATGCAGTGATTACATATAGCATGAGACGGATGGTCAATTAAAAATCACAATTCGTAACTTAGTTGCTTGATAAGTGTCTCCGACATACTAGTTAGGAAATTAATGAGATATTTTGTGAGCGTCACCTAAAATAAAATTATTGCTCTAGGGATAAATTTAAATATATTTTGCAGGGCTATTCACTCTTCTACCATTTCTTATTTTAGGTTAGGGATATGAAAAATATGAAAGTGCTGCTCCAAAGCATAATGATTGTGGCCTTGTGTCTAGAGACATCTTCTGCATCAACCTGTGCTCTAACTTTTTTTCACAAAACCCTAGAAAGCATGAAAATAGTATGTATACTTGTTCTTATGTAAGCAAGAAGAAACTAATTCGGGGCATTTTTCTATAAATAAGCTATGCCATGGCTCTCTAAGTAGGATTTCTTTTTATCTGTATATAGTAAGAGAAGAAAAAACAGGAATGAGAATAGAAGAGCCAAACGAATGTGCAAGTTCCTTTTCTTTTGCCATCGCATCAAATTACAATCATAAAATAAATAACAAATTGAAAGAACAATTGATTATAACCAATCTGTACCATAACCACGAATAGTCAATTTGCCACTCAAGAATCAAGTGGGGCCCAGATGACACTTGGATAACGTCTGAGACTTTTGCTTCACTTCTATACTTGTTTTTAATCGGAAGATAAAGAAAAGTATATACTAAAATTATATAATAAAAAATACAATTTCTGTTGTTATTATAAGCTTTTGTAATACCCTTCACTCTTAAGTCCCCAAGCGTAGGCGACGATCCGGCCCGATACTCTGGAAAAAGCGAAAGTCTTGTTTAGTTTTTTTTTAATAAGCTTAACTTATCTGCACGCACAAGCACTAATAAAAAGTTTCATGATGTGTCACTCCAAGAAGGCACGGCCTTCTCTTCCTAGATATAAATTGATTAATTTGATTTATGACATGAACACGTAGAGTCAATAAGAAGATTAAAATTATGCATATCGTGTCATGTCGTATTTGAAATTTCTCTTTGTATTTTTAGTTCAATTCTTTATCACGTTCCATTTTGTAAACTATCCAATACTATTATGTCATGTGAAAATATCGTCTGAATTTATATAACCATATTAATCCATATGGGTTCTGTTGTTGAGAAATTATGAGGAATCAATGTTTATGTTATCTATACTTTAAAAAGTTGTGTTTTGCTCTTTCTGTGATAGGAGGGAAGGTCTTTGATTGGTGGATTGCAAAAATGAAAAAAAACAAGACTCATATGTAAATTTAACTAAAAATGAATGTGAAAATTGATTATCGTATTGGCTACGCTCTTTTTGAGGGGGCCGGCTTGTGATAGCCTAGGACATATTCTTTTTACCCAGAAAAGTATATAATATGTATATTTTATGTAGGGAAGAATTTTATATTATAAGATTGCGGACCAGCCAACCAGAGCTCGCGTGCACTTGCTGGTGAGGGGCGTGGATGTGGATATGGTATTATATTGACTCTTCATCACTTCAAACGCCAAAATAAAAAAAAAAAGAAAATTCCTAGAAGGGTGTTACGAGAGCTATTTGTCATTATTATTTTATAGGGCGGAGATTTGTAATTATTTAGTCGGTGCACTTTTTGCAGTGAAATTGGAGTCTCTCATCTTATTGAGCTTGTTCTTGGTCACGCGTCACGCGGCTATCAGAAAATGTTCTTACAGGAAAATTGTAAATGGAGATCTATTTAATAGTCATTTAATAAAGTTTCAATAATAAGCTTTTCATGTGGAGGAAAATAAGTCACTAAATAATGATTAACTTTGTCTATCATTGATCACGAAAATATCATGTTCCCGAACATCGCATCGAAATCCATGGAATTGCCAAGGAGCAAACACAAGCTAGTATTAATCATTGATTTGTTCATTATATCCCTTCATCGATCATAGAAAATTTGAATTCAACAATTCAGATCTTTCATTTATCGGATTTCAACCATGCATTAAGATAAATTTGTACAAAGAGGAAAGAACTAAAGTGAGGTAATGTATTGTTAGTGGGATTAGAATGGATAATGGGTTGAACCCATGAGCACAACTGACCTGAACCCAAATTGTGAGCTTAACGATCGTGGACTAGTCCTGCCGGACCATCGGCCACTACATACTGCGAGACTCGCCCCCAATAAAACACCATCATTTTCCTCACCTAACTTGCATCGCCAACGGCTCACGGGCAAAACCAGCCAACACACGATCCAGTAGATCCAGTATTTCGGCTTAGCTCAGAGCTCAGCAGAGTCGGTACAAGGAAGTTTGTGATCCCCCTGGATGGTGTGTTCGAAGAGATATCACTATCGTATTGTCCAAGGTTGGGTTCCGGAAGGCTCTCTCGTGAAATCTTAGGATGTATAGTTTTTTATTTACCTAGAAAAGCATGTATTATGGATTTCTTCGTCTGAGGAAAAACTAATTATTATAGAACTGCGGACCAACCAACCAGACGTCGCGTGCACTTGCTGGTGCGGGCCATTGATATAGTAATATATTGACTTTTCATCACTTTATACCCCAAAAGGGAAAAAGAAAAAGAAAATTCCTACAAGGGCATTTGAAGAGATATTTGTAATTGTTCAGCACTGCACTTTTTCCAGTGAAATTGGAGCTTCTCATTTTATCGAGCTTGTTCTGGGGGATGCAGCACGCGCCTATGAGAAAATATTCTTTTAGGAAATTTTATGTGAAGATCTAGTCAAATTGCCATTTAATAAGGTTTCAATGAATAGCCCTTTTTACTCTGAAAATAACTATATGCTGAGCAACATTGATATTGGCAAGTGCTTACATTACATATAAGATGAAACACAACACTTAATAGTTCAATGTTGAGAGTACTATCTAGTAGATACACAAAAACTAGACAGAAACTAACAATATGTGTCCAGTAATTTCCACGACTACTTATGCCTGCGATCCCAAGCTTTATATCAGTTAGCCAAAATTCAATGGTGTTGGAAATACCAGAATCTTTAAGCATGTGTGTTGAAATCTTATTGATAGCAATGTCATGCATGAATATTGAATCTACATATATATATGCTTGAGACACAAAAGAGGGGGGTTTTCTACCAGAATATTCCACTTACTTGTTAGCTTGCTCCTTTATCAAATGGATGCAAGTAAATGTGCTCAAGTAAGCCTCTTTTTTTTTTTTTTTTTTTTTTGGGTGTGAAAATTGAGCAATAATATTGAAGAACTAATAGTGCAATGTTGTATGTTCACATATATTATTCATAAGCCTAAGTTAGTATGAGTCACGCCCTCCGGTACGGAAACTTTATCCCACCCCATGTCTAACACACAACCAAAAAGGCCAACAAGAAAAGCGAAAAGAGAAAAAAGAGTGCAAGCTCATTAATTGCTTATGATCTAAATTCATTTATGTCAGTAAGTCCCCAAGTTTATTTTAACTGCACTTTTTGGGTCTTCTCACTCAAGGACCCCCCAATAGTATTAAAATATTCATCACTGCAATCATTCCCTCTCCCTCTCCCTCCCTCTCTCTCTCTCTCTCACCCAAGTGAAAAAGAAAGAAAACATTCTCTTGTGGTCTCCATCAATGGCTGGTGGCTAATATAGAAGAAGTTCCACCTTCATCACTCTCTCTTTCTCTCTGAGCCATTTAAAGGTCTTCTTCCTTTTCTCTGCGAAAGATAGAGAGAGAAGCTTTCGCAGCAATCAAGCAATCTCTGAAAGATAAGGAGAGAGAAACAGAGACCCCAAGTGATGAGAGCGATGGATTATTGCCATTAGGGCATCGGTGTCGTGTGCTGTGCGAGCTTCTCTCTCTTATTTAACCCCATCTCTTCTCATTTTTCCCATTCCTCAACCCTTCTTTCCTTTTCCTCTTCTTTTCTTTTCGCTCTCTCTCTTACTTTCGCTCCTTCCATTTCCTCGGGATCTGATGATCTCTCTCATATGTGCCTCGACAACAAGAAGACAACTTCTCTTTTGTTCGAGACTTTTCATCAGTTGAATCTCAATTCCCGAGGAAATTATCCTCTCTCTCTCTCTCTCGTTTTTTCTTTGTTTAGTTTCCTCTCTCGTACATGTTTTCTTGTCGTTCTTGAACGAGAAGAAGTTACAGAAGAGTGACGACAGCAAAAGCCAGCAAAAGAAGCTTAAAAGGCTCGTGGTATTATATTTCTGAGCTGATCGAGAAGACATATACGGGGTTTCCTTCGATCCTGTCATCAGATCTGTTCAGTGTGAGTTCAGTTTCTGGGGTTTCTTGTTAAAGTTTCCTTGTTCTTGTTCTTGTTCTTCATCTTCTCCTACTTCTCCTCAAAGTTTGGTTTTGATTCTAATGCATTCAATTAAGTGCAGTTAGTTTGCAATAGAATGATCAGTGCTTGAGTAGGAGGATGATCGATGCTTCAGATGCAAGTTTTAGGGTAGACATTAGGATTATCATTTTGTTCAGACAAGAAGCCATGATTGTTTTATCTAATGGTTTGTTGCGTTGTTATCATTTGAGTGCTCGTGGGCACAAAACAAGTTTTCACTCAAAATCTCTGCCTGGTTTCAGTTCTCTCTGGGATTTGAATAAGATAAATAAGGTCACCTCATGTTAATAGTTTCTGATAAATTGGTCTTTAGTTTCCTCTTTCTCCTAGACAAGTTTGCTCCTTCCAATGGTGTCGTATTTTCCATCTAGGTCTATATATTTTTTTTCCTAAATCTGACAAATTTAAATATTTGTTTGTCTTGTGGGTAGCATCGGTCATTAGTATTCAGTAACCTTTCAACAATGAAAACAACATGATTGTTCTTGGTAATTTTAGCTAGCTAAGCTAGATAAATTATCTTTTCCACGGGAGTAATCTGCACGGAGATCTTTTTTGTTTTGGACTTTCATATATTCATGAGTGGCTGGAATTTCTTCGACTCTCCAATAAAACCAATATTCTTTCAAAAACATGTAAACATCGATTGATATTTAATCATAAAGAAAGGATTTGGAAAGGGTCATCTATTGTAAAAATGACATTACTATCATTTGCATCATAGATATCATTTGAAATTCATATGTCCACGCTACATATTCATTGAATTTTCATATCTATAATTGATTTCAGTTTTTTTGTTGGAAAAAGATACTTTTGGGAATTGAGTTTCATGTTGTAGCATGACTGGACAGAAAAGCTAGCAGCTTTGAATTGGTTTTATCAGGTTTATCTACATCTTTATTTAGTCTTCTTCATCTGATGGACAAGCATGTACTATCCTATGAGCCATCTTCTTGCTCAGATTTAGTTTGCTCCTTCAATAAATTTTACTCTGGCGTTTTCTTTTTGAATTAATCCACAAGAAAATAACCTAATTAATTATGATCAATTCAAGCCAAAGAAAAGCATCCAAATTCCTTAAATTATTTAAGTTAATGATCCTTCAAGATGTCTGAACCATACTAATTGTTCATTCATGAATAAATTGTAATAATAATGTCGGTTACAATATGGCACACTGGGCAATCAGATTTTATCTTTCAGAAGTGATTTTTCTTTCTTTTTTATCAGACAGACAAAAAAGTCTTCAAATGAGAGGCATATAAACCTAGCAAGACTAGGTTGCTGCTTTCTTGTAAAGGATAAACATACTTCCCCGTTTCTATTTGTTCGTGTATCTTTCTTTTACCTCCTGTTCCATTGGGTTTGGAGCTTGTTAAACTAACTCGTTGAATTTCGTACGATATGTTAATCAAAAGTTTTTTCAGAGCAGAAAAAAGATTAGTTTATATGCAGATCGTCCTAAGTAGTGTTCAATTATCTATTAAAAAAAGTGCACTAGGAATCCTAAAGCATATGTATGGAATGCAATGAAGTCGTTAGCCCATCAAATGGTTTGAGTAAGTCCTAAACCTTTTCTACAGAGTGAATTAAGTCCTTTTGACAGATGGTACCTAAAATTGCCTTCATAGCATCCTAAAATTGCAGTTCAACATAAGATTTACAATTCGATTGCATATTTTAGTAGAATTATAGGCCTTACTTGAACTAATTGAAAGGTTTAGGAGTCAATTACATTTCCTACATTAGATTTAGGACTTGTGGTGCAATTTTCCCATAATATATATATATATATATATATATATATATATATATATATATATAAGGTAACTTGGTACATATTAAATAACTAGTTTAAACTCCATGCCATAGTGTTTGCTGTTATCAAGAACCGAAAGTTCTTTCAGTTTGGAGAAGATTATTTCATCTGCGAAACATATTAAGTAAGGTTAATATTTCATGTCTAATAATGGGTTTTCCTTTTATTCATTTTGAGGTAAAAGGGATGTGATATGAATTTCATTTAATGAAAAAAGTGCCCAACAGAAATCATATCCTATCAAAGGTCCAGCAGACATATAATCATTTAGACTTTCTTGGTATATCCGATTTTTGTTTGGTTCAGACAAGACAAGGGTCAATGAGATGTTGTCCACTAGAACAGCTTAATTACATCAATAGCATGCGATGCATTAATTCTATTTCCCTACCAAAGAAGAGAGAAGATAATGATATATCTATGTCTGCATTAAGTTGCTAGCATAAAGTACTCGGTTCTTGTCAACCTTTTTTCTTATGTTTCTCACTGAAATATTCCAAACATTGTTATTACTTTTCCTTCATCATGGCCTCAGCACATACGCAATATCTATCCTCTTATATTTACAAAACAGATTGCAACTTTCTAAAATGTTAAATCGTGAATTCTACTCAGGCTCATTGTTCTATATAATCGATCGATTAAGAAGCCATTAATTATTTGTTTTCTTACATGTAATTTGCAGGTCTTGCAAAGTTGCTTGGGAGAAATATGAATTCCTTTTCACATGTTCCTCCCGGCTTCAGATTTCATCCAACGGATGAAGAGCTTGTAGATTACTATTTAAGGAAAAAGGTCGCCTCAAAGAGAATTGACTTGGATGTTATCAAAGATGTTGATCTGTACAAGATTGAGCCCTGGGATCTTCAAGGTATCAGTTATCCTATAACCTTCACTTGTAGCATGTTAAAAGACGTTATTGAAACTTTAGATTTTCGTTTAACTTATTCGTTAATTTTGGCAGAATTGTGCAAAATAGGGACTGAAGAGCAGAATGACTGGTACTTTTTTAGCCACAAAGACAAGAAGTATCCGACTGGAACTCGCACTAATCGGGCCACAAAAGCTGGGTTTTGGAAGGCGACAGGAAGAGACAAAGCAATTTACTTGAAGCACAGCCTCATTGGCATGAGAAAAACCTTGGTATTCTATAAAGGGCGTGCCCCGAATGGACAAAAGTCTGACTGGATCATGCACGAGTACCGGCTCGAGACTAACGAAAATGGGACTCCTCAGGCAAGAATGGACGTTAAATAAATCATTGCTTTAAAAGTAAATGAATTGCTTAAGAGGAGGTTGATTTCGTATGTGGATGCATGCTTAATCGTGATTACAGTTAAGTCTATCTATTGATACCATTAGATTCCTGAGGTATATAATAAGACATGTCTAATATCTCGTTCACCTTTCAATTATGCATATCTGGATACATACATGGTAATTGTGATTATAATTATAGCAAAAGTTAAATATTTTGGCACCAAGGGAGTGCATAAAATATATGCAAAATGTCTCTGAACAAGGTCATGGTACAAAAATTATTGCATCAATTGGACTTTTTCCTTCACAGTATAATTAGAGTTCCTGTGTGATTTTCAAAAATGAGCCAAAAAAATTTAACTTGATTAATTATGAATTACGACAGTCATTTGCTCAGTTAAGATATCCTCGAACATTGTAGCCTTTATTTTCATGAAAATATTGTTTTTCTTGTTCAACAGGAGGAAGGATGGGTTGTGTGTAGGGTTTTCAAGAAACGGATGACCTCGATGAGGAAGATTGGCGAGTATGAGTCACCATGCTGGTATGACGACCAAGTCTCATTCATGTCGGAGCTCGATTCCCCAAGGAGGATTTCTCAGCCCTACCCATCGCCCTACCACCACCAATATCCTTGCAAACAAGAGATGGAGTTGCAATACAACATGCCGCCACATGATGCTTTCCTCCAACTGCCTCAATTGGAAAGCCCTAAGGTCACTCAGTCAGCTCCAACTATCACTTGCAACTCATTGATGCCATATGCGTACGATCGTAGCAGTTGCAGCAATTTCCAGTCATCGAATCTCACACAAGAGGAGCACATTCAGCAGATTCACCACCTAAACATGAACTCACTTTTTGGGAACATCCCGAGTGAGCAAGTGGCTGACCAAGTGACCGATTGGCGTGTTCTTGACAAGTTCGTTGCATCTCAGCTCAGCCACGATATTGCCCCAAAGGAAAATCACTACTCCAACTCATCAACCATTTATCATGTTGGCGAGCAAGTGAGTATCGAATCCAAGAGGCCTGAGGTCCCACAGGAATTCGCTTCAACATCAACCTCCAGTTGCCAAATCGAGCTGTGGAAGTGAAACATTGCACTATAGAAGCTAGACATACGATACATATACTGATCTTAGAAGGGGTTACATGCTGAAGGACATCACATAATGTCTGTTCACTGTACATAATAAAACTAAAATGGTGTTGCTTGAAGCCTTTTAACTATATATAGCTATGTGGGAATGGGAAGGCTTTGTGATAAGTGCTGGACGACTAGCTAAAAATCAAGGACACTATGCTAATTGGGAAAAAATTAGCATATGTATGTAGATGCATGGTATGACCGAGTTGTATTGGGAATGTCTCGGTGTATTCTGAATTTACTTAGCATTTTTGCATGAAATGTCTTCATGTGAACGCAGAATGGGGTTTCTTGTTTTACCCCTTATATCTACTTAGATCATCTACTATGTTCTTCTACTTGAAATAGCAATTTGAGTTCACCGAAACACATTGCGTTTTTCTTTCTGTTGAAGCATATTGTGATTTTTTCTTCTCCCAGGAGAAATAGTTTGCAACTTTATTCTAGTTTATCACACTAATTCTGCTCAATACTCGTCCTTATCTTGAATTAATTATCTCAAATTAATCAAAGAATAGATGGATATACACATCAAAGGAGATCGTTGTATCTTTTTTTTCTAAGATTGCCAACCATCTGCATTTTCTTGAGAAAACCAATCATTCATGCTTAACATTCAAGTCCACGACCTCAGGTTGGATATCTTGAATCAGATGTCCTCTCATTTCAACAAAATATGTGCATAAAATGAAACAACCCTAACTTATGGCGTCTACTGTCCATGCTATCCTTCATTGCGTGATCCCTTAGAGTACAACTTCTCTATAGTCGTCCATATGCATAATCCCATAAATTGCAAGCACATAAGTAAGAGAGAGAGAGAGAGAGAGAGGAGCAGGGTGGGGCGAGGAGGAAGAGGTCAAATATGATGTGGGTGCTTTATTGTCTTGAGTATGCTTTAAGGTCAAGAGTAGATACTAGTTGCATTTAATCTAGCAGCAAGTGCAATAACTTCTTTACTCAACGTGTATTTGCGTACATCTGGAGTAAGGCTAGTGTTTTAAAAAAATTGACATTAAGGTAGTTTCATAATATCAAAATTATTCGACTCCTTCCGTTTACTCTGCAACACTGCACAGGTGTGGAAGAGGTCAAATGTGACGCAGATTTGGCACATTTTCTTTAAAAAAGAAAAAGAAAAAGAAGATAAAAATCCAAGAAACTCCTTAACTTAATTATGGCGATCAAGAACTTTGCAAGACGAACCAAGCAATAGCAACAATGGTCAAATTGCGGACAGAGAGATGAATGTAAGCAATGAGTTTTTTTTTTTTATCATCATGTAAGTAATGAGTTTGAGCAGGCTGTATTTTGTCGCTATGCATGACCGACTAATCCATCTGCTTGATCTTTTCAATGTGCTATGTTCTTGCGCTTTTTTAACACCTCATATTCTATGCATGCAAACCAAAAGAACATGCGCACAATACCTGTCGAACAAGATGATAGACTGAAGCCAAAGAATGCTTGTAAAGGCACAACATATGAATCCCTACATGCCAACGAAACGGACATTCCTTCTAAACAGCACATAATGCAAGGGACCTAGAGAGAAGGAGCTCCCTGATAAATCTGCGCATGCATCCATGGGAGAGAATTGAGGGCGAGAGCAAAGGATTAAACGACAGCAAATAGGAGTTACAGGTTGGTTTTCATGACTCACTCGGAAGCCATCAAAAACACATCAAGCATTCCCTGCTTCTTCTATGCCAAAGTTGCAGGGCTCGTACTTGACAAGAAACCCGGCACCAGACCGCCACTAGATCAAATTTGAAAATTGAAGTTCGGTTTAAATATGAATGCAACGAAACCAAGTAACAAACTCATGGTTGTGAATGGACGGACACAAAGGACGATATGATGGTGTTTTCGTTTGGCTGTCTTTGACTTGGTGTCATTTCTTGCTGTGTTCAAGTCAAGCATGAGAATCCCTTTAAAGCAATGAGAGACATAATGATTGGGCGTGCTCTCATGGACTCATCATTCATTAGCTCTCACATGGAGAGAGAGAGAGAGAGAGAGAGAGAGAGAGAGGACGGAGGGTCGAAACCCTAGGACTGTCAGTGCCCCGTTTCTGACTTATGTTTGACCTGTAGAGACGTATTAATTAAGCTTTTCAGATTTGGGTTTGGTTCACAACCCAGAATCTTTATTGATTTTAAGATAAATTAGGACAAATAATATAATATAGAACTCCATCCATTTTCCTCTCACCCATAGGCGAGGAGAGAGAGCGCTTTAATTTATCGATGCAAGTACTGTGTGTAGGCTCATTTTATAGATAATACAATAGATAAAGATCAATTAAATATGTGAAGTGTGAATGTGTTTAAAAACAAAAGAACGTCTCCATTCAGGTACTATACAAACTCATTTTATAGATGACATGATCGATAGGACATATTGCAATATGTGAAACACATGTAAATGCATTTTGGTGAAGCAGGAATGAGCCTAGGTAGGCGATAATTTTTTTTTTCAAAGCTGAAAACACCATGCGCATCGACGCTTTCATTGGTGAATGAATAATTGAAGTTTTTGTAAATTATGTTGCTTGAACTTTGAAGGCTAAGTAAGATGACATCATTAAGCATCTGAAACAAACCCATGTGAGACAGCATCATCATGTATCCAGCCGAAAACTGAAGCCTCCCACTGTCTTTGGAGAACGAATATGAATTTCATGTGCCTTTCTTTTCAGTGTTTTATCATTGTTTTATGTAATTAATCCAGTTTCTCACCTAAATAATTGATGTGGGCTGCAACTCAAGCTTTGCTTTAGTAATTTTATGTATATTCAAGTCAATCCTCTTTCTGCTACAGTCCTAGGAAAGAACGAGGGTCCTTCCCGCGACAAGGAGAGAACATCATATTATATCTTTCAGACAATTATTAATAATAAGTTAGCGCATAAAGATACATGGTCAGCGAGATAATATATCCTAATTTAATCCCATATGCAACTTCTGTATATTTTTATTTTTTAAGTTCACTTTATGATATGGACAATGACCCAAACATTTTGAATTGTTCAAAACGTGCTGCTTTCTTACAAGCAGGGACAGCATATTCCGTCCTCGTTTCTATACCACAAACCACAGTATTCCATGATCTGGCTTGTAACATCGGTCTTTAACATCCGAGCACTTGTGTTATGTATAATCAACGTGTCACATTGCTCGTCTATTCCAACTCTGCAAAAGTCGCACAAGTCAAGTGCAGGTCTAAGAAAACAGGAAAGGCGTATGTACGTATAGCTTTAGAAATCTCACAGATGACCAGATTATAATGGGCCTATTATGTATACGCATGAGTAAAAAGCAGGCAAAACTGTATGTGTACACATACATGCCCAATGATTCCGCAGAAATATTGTTTGCTGAATACACTTGCATATCGCGACCTTTCAAGTTGAGTTGAGGATTCTAATGATTGCTCCCGAGAAAAAAGAGTGGTGGAGAGAGCGAGAGGGAGAGGAAGGGAGGGGGAGAGAGAGAGAGAGAGAGAGAGAGAGAGTAAACGAGAAAATATTCGGGGTGAGATTGTCGACATTCTCACATTATCGGTGAATACGGTGTATAACTGCTGATATAATCTGTAATACATAAGAATAAAGAGGGAAGATGGATAGAGGTGTTCATTATATGATTGATGGTCATTAATGTAGCTCTATGGCATGTGAGCTGAAAGCTTGGACATAATCTGAAGTTACATATGCTCACTGTAGATCATTCTCTGAATAAATTGGCAAGAACCAATCATAGGGAAGGAAAGATAAATGGAGTCGGGACATTCTCTTTTGGTAGGGTCAAAACTCGGGTTCACTGTTTCTTGAGATATAATCGACTTGAACAAGCAGAATGATTCGACGTGATAGCATCTGAGTTTGATGAAGAGGAACGGCCAAACAAAGGAGAGACAAGCCATTCTTTCTTCACTCATTGATGCTTCACCTCTTTTTCTGTTCAGAGTAATTCTTTATGGTCCACTGAGAATGAGAATAGTAAAGTCCAAGCAACTTGTGTTGAGGGGACCCAGACTTGGCTTGGGAGTTGGGGAATGTAGCCTCTCTCTCCACCACTCTTTTTTCTGTGAGCTTTCATGAGATTCCTCAACTCAACTTGTAAAAAGCCTCCCCTCTTTTTCCTCGATCTGATTCATTTCTGGGAGTGGGTCTTAGCTTCCAAGGCTCGTCCTCATCTTTTGAAGAAATCATGCTGCTAAAAATGTCAAAACGGGTTAGATACGCGTGCTAAGGTGCACTTGTTTCCGGTCGAGCGGGAAAGATGAACTTACGTTAAGTTATGGAGCAAGAGTTGGCTAAATTTCGCCCATTCCATCAGTTTACATCATCTGAGTCTAGAAAAGAACCTGACTTTGAGTAATCCGGCAGATCATTTACGTCATATTAATCAGAAGTATGAGAACTGAAGCACTCCATCCAGACAAGCTTCATTAATTAACATTAAAACAGACTAAAGGATTGCAATCGTGTAATGGCTTTATAGAAACTAGGTATCTTGCTATTCTCAACTGCAATAGATAAGCTATCAGCAAAGCATTGGAACCTATATAACCCAATTTGGACATGCGAATTAGTGGATTCTAAAGTGAAGTTTTACTTGACTGATTTATACTATCGGTAAGACTCAGATCGACTTTTGTCCTGATTTGCAGCAGATTCAAGTCGAATTAATGACATAGATTAAGAGTCTAGATTGTGCAACACTCTCAAATTGTGCTAGTCCTGTGATTGACATCTCACTCTAGATGATTAGAAACCTCTAAATGTCATCAAGCATTTCAAATCATCTAATTGGGAAAAGTTTTGAAAAGTGGTATTTATTTATTTATTTATTTTAACGGAATTTGGCCACACTTTGATCGGTATAATTTATGTTAGTAGTTTCGATTTTAAAAAAAAGCATTAGGATTGCAAATTTTCAAAAATCGGACCAAACACACCTGCAATACACATGGAATTTACATGCGATTTCGAGAGATACAAATAGTCAACATAAATACCTGCTCTTCATCACTTGGTTTTTCTTTATTTCATTGATTCTCCCAACACATCTTCCTTGTCCTTTAATTCCTCTATTTTGTTGACTGCTCCTGACACATCTTCCCCGTCATCTTCTTCAAGGAAGTACATCGCTCGTACATTGCACTTGTATTTGGTTTGATTTTTAAAAATTCGTTATCCCAACATTTTTTTGAAAATCGGAATCACTAGTGTGTAAAAGTGATCATGCATGATGCCCAAGCAATAAAGATAAATACCTAATAATTATTTCAACTCCAAGGCAACTTTTGGAGTGCCTTTCTACAAGCCTTTTCCCAGATGCCATCTTAAACCCCTTATTTGTCATGGATTGAACTAGATCATTTATACATCCAAATGAATGAATGTCTAGCTGTTTCATTAGCAAAGTTCTTATCCAATTCATACCGATATACAAAAAGCACGAGTTGGACATTTCTTATCATCCTAGTTTTCATGGTTTAACAATAATAGAGAAAAGCTGTGACATCTCAAATTTTCAGTTATGTCTTCTACTAAATAAATCGGGCATTTCATTGACGCGTCTATAGGGCTATTCTCAGAGCTGATCACTCTTGAGATAACTAGACTATCTGGGGAAAACCATTAAGGATTTTAAGGCAAATAGATTTAAGAATTCGATCAGGAATCTACTTCTCGATCATGCTCATCTTTAGAGGCCATTACGGCACAGTATAAAATCAATTTGAAATCAGAGATAGATCGGTTCGACTGAGATGTGTGGCTAATCGTGAGTGACACCACTAAATTGGAAAATTCTAGTCGACCAGCACTAGACTGATTTTCATATCGTTTTAGTATCTTGTGTCCATATTTGAATCATCGAGATTTTTACGACAACCGAGAGTCGCCAATGAGTTGAGTGGATTCATAGTGGCTCGAAGAAAATTAACCACGGGTCATTTGCACTAAAAATGCTTGAAAGTTACCCGGTAGCCTAGGTCACTCCAAAAACGCACCGAATGGAAATTAATCGCCAATTCAAGTCTGATTTTTGAGATTCTGTCATGTCACAATAAATTCTAGGAATATCGACTCAATCTCAGAAGATTTTTCTGACACCCGACACTTTTTGGGAAAAAGTCGTCGCCGGGTCGTTTTTGTGCAGAAAAAGCCGGTAATTGTTTTTTATGGCAAATTTGGTAAGCGAGATGGATTCTTGGATGAGGAAAAATGCCAATGGAAGCATTGAGATGTTAATTTATTTTATGGAGGCCAAATGAGGTGGAATTGAAGTGGACCAAGCAACCATTTGAAGCCATTTCACTTCTAATTTCGTGTGCCCCCATCCCCTATGGTCTTTGGACCATTTCAAGAAGTTGTGGAGGGGGTGTGGGTGGATCAATGATAGCCAAGGGTTGATACTTGGCTTAGGATGTTTGTAGGAGATATTTTTGTGGAAAACTTTGGCCCAAGGGGACCCATCTCCCTCATCTCTATCCTCTTCTCTCTCTCTCTTACCCCAACCGACCAAACCCTCCTCCTCTCTCCCTTGCCCGTGTGACGCCTAGCAGAACCAGAGAAGGAGCAGCCACGCCGGAAGTTGCCTCGCCATCGCGCCGCTCGCCGCCGTTCGTCGTGCGCATTGCCCACGCTAGCCGCGCGCCATCCTCCCGTGACCTCGCCTTCTCGCGCCGCCTAGCTACCTCAACCGTGCAACCAGCTCCTAGCCAACACAGCTAGAGCTGTGTTTTGCCATTTCTTCATCGGTAAACCTTCGGCAAGGCCCAATTTGGCCTATTCTTTCATTCCCAAGCAATTCCCGCCTAAACTGAGTTGATTTCTCCTCATTTCCAACCAAGAACAGCAAGAAGAAAAGTGGGTCTCGCAGCACCTTTGAGGCTCGATTTGAGGTGTTTCCGGGCCCCGAACCTTAGGCCCGCTTTGGAGTAAAACGTCTCCCATGACGTTCCTGACGTTTCAATCCAAGCGGATTGTTAAACGGGTGAGTTTAGCTCACTAAACCCTGCTTAGTTTGCTAATTGTGCTTAAGGATTGATTAATGTTAATTAAGCATGATTAGAATGTTAGATTAGTTTAGATCAATTAAATTAGTGACTTAACTATGCATGTTAGGTAGTTATACATAATCATTAGCTAGTAGATATGTGCTAGTATTTATTGAACGGGTCTCGGAAATTTTCCGGGTCCGTCTCGGCTTCCAATTAGGCAAATACGGACCTAAGTTGGATTTTTAGTATTTATTTAATTAAAATTTGAAATTATTTAATTAATTAATTATTTTCCGGAAATTAGACCGGGATGGTCGACCACCGAAATTTCATGCTGATTGCAGTGGTGCTTTCTGTTTATTTAATTGAGTACTAGGTTTGTGGAAATTGAGTGAGTTGATGAGTATGTGGGGATTTATCCCAAAATTGATCAGTGTCGGTGTTCAATTAGAAATTGATTATGAGAGGTTATGAGCTGAATCTCGAAAGCTGCTGAAGTATGGTTAGCCAGTTGGGCTGTGAATTGCCACCGAATTTGGAGTCGGTCGCGCCCATTGGGCCATGAATTACCACCTGATAGAGGTCGTGCCCATTGGGCCGTGAAGTGCCACTGAATTTGGAGTCGGTTGCACCCATTAGGCCATGAATTGCCACCTGATAGAGGTCGCGCCCAATCGGGCTGTGGTTTACCACTTATTAAAGGTCGTGCCTTTGAGGCCGTGAATTGCCACCCGATAGGGGTCGCGCCTAATAAGGCCGTAATCTATCACCTATTAAAGGTTGCACCCATTAGGCCGTGATTTACCACCTAAAGATAAGTCATGTCATTTGGACCGTGATTTATAGCCAAGAAATTTTGATAGATTATGCTCGTTGAGCCGTGAGTAAGATTTAAGATTGAATAAGTGAGACGACCGGGGACTGGTCGGATTGACATGAAATCGACTAAGTCGATTAATCGAGGTATCAATCTCTGTGATGTGATTGGGTGCCTATTTGAACTGTGCTAATATGCAGGTAGAATCTGATGCCAAGGTAAGCCCCTGGTCTCGTGATGTGCTTAGGCAGCCATAGTGTATTGGTTTACTAATCGGGTTTTAGGGAGTAGAACTCATTGAGACGTTGTCTCAGTGATTATTGTATAACCATTTCAGGCCTATAGATGGCAGCACCTCTACCTTCTCCCATGTGTTCTGGTTTGCCGAAGGAAATCACCAAAGAGAGGTTCCACATGCCGATGCCTGGGCACTCTGAAGGCCTAGAGTATGTATCGGTGAAGTCCATCATCTGGGTGGATGTGGGTAGAACCAAAAGGGTGCCCCATCAGTACCGAGCATGGTATCACTATTATAGCGATGGGCGAAGAGTAGGCCCAATACTGGAGTTTGAGGTACCTGTGTATGCTTTGGAAGTAGTGTATGGGGAGGGCATTGCAGAACCTAGAGGTGGAGAAGTGATCGATCCAGTGGCTCCCACCCTTGAAGGCCCAGGATTATCTGAGTATCCCATGGTAGGTTCCAGCGGGAACGTGGAAGGAGGAAGGATCGTTGAGCAGGAGGAGAATCCAGATGAAGATTGAGTGGAGGACTGAAACCCCACTCTTGTCTTGCAAATTACAAGTTGTGATTGGATCTATAATAGATCAGACTTATAAATAGTATTGTAATATATACTATGTGGTTTGCTTTGCATAAAGTATGGTTGTGGTTTTTCAGTTGTGAAAAATATGGCATACTTTTCTATCCCATTGTTTTATTGTCTCGGGATTTATTATATGCTTCCGTTTGCATATTAAAATTAAAAGGGTCGGCGATACGTCATGAGAGGTCGCTATTAATTAACTAGGTGAGGGATGGGCACGCATTCGAGGATCGGGGCATGACAATAGCCAAAGGAGAAAAAAAAATGATATCAACATATTTTTATGATTTGGGGGAAAAATTTACTAAAGTAGAAGTTTAAGAAAGCATTAATGCAATTGATTAGTTACAACTTTACAAACCTTCTCAAGAAAGACCGGGAATGGGTATTGAAATGATCTAAGGATGTTGTTGATGGAAGAACGATGTATGTAAACTTCACTTCTTCCATCATAGTAGGCTAGACTACCCTTGGACGATGAACCGACCGACTTTTAAGATTGCTGAAAGCTGCCCTGCCATTCCTAGCTCGGTGATTGCCACATTTAGGTACAGATCTACATTGCCTACAATGGTAACATAAATTAATAAAGTACCATGATATCATTAGACCAAAAGAATATGGTGTAGACTCTGTAGATAATAAAAGTGAAGGAATAAATATTTTTAACCTTAGTTTAAATGTAGAAGTACCTACACATAATGGTTACATGTAAAAGCACCTACTATTTGCACATATTTTGCACGCATATTGCATGTTCCTGCACATATGTTGCACGCAACTTGCACGTATATGAACCGCCAAACCAAACTTGAATAAAGATGTCTCCAACATAATAATAAAAAAGAGCCAAATATTACTTCAACCCATTTTGATTGCATATCAATCTATTATCAATATAAAGGAAAATGTTGACTTAATGATACCTAATGGTCTTCCTTCTTTCAAGAAAGAGGTATGTTGCATTCATCTCTTGTTGACACCTAATCTTTTAGAAAATGATAAATAAAATAAGACATTTGGTTATGAAAATCTTTGTTGTTGAAAATATATCCTCATTTCAAAATTCAAAAAAGATTAGTTGTTGTTTGATTTTAGAACCATTTTTCTTGTTGAATTGTTGAGTGAATATCTCACTTGCAAAAACAACTTTGAGTTTTCCTCTATAAATAAGAAGGCGAGCCTTCGGTTTGAGGGGGGTTTTTCTCTTCGTCTTCGTCGAAGGAAAAAAGAATACAAAAGTGAAAAGAAAGAAGAAGGGAGAAAAGTAAAAAAAAAAAGTGGAGAAAAGAGAAGACAGCGAGAGATGACGTGAGGCAAAGTGAAAAGTGAGAGTGGGGGAGACGTGTGAGGGTTCGGCAGAGAGAGAGAAAAAAAAGGGTCATCTTTAAGCTTCAGCCGTCTGCATCTCTGTCCACTCCCTACAACCCCATAACCGCAAGCATCACTGCACGTTGCTGCTCGACGTTTGCAACTGTCACCATTCCTCCGCCTGGCGCTGTTCGCCATTGTACCAACGCCCGGCGCCCCCCTCCACCTAGTGTTTAACGTGTCTCAACCGCGCCTGCTGCTCCGTTAGCCACCAACAGCACCACCTCGCCTCGCGCGACACCATCGCTCCACCAGCGCCGATGCCTGCAGTCGAAGCCCGCGACGCCTCTATCCTTGTCGCTCCGCTGAGCACTTTGCTGTCGAGCTTCTCCTTTGCCGGCCCTGCGACGACCCGAACATCCACCAACGCTGCTGCTACCTCCGTCTTTGATGCCAACAGCTGCGACCCAGCCTTTTCCGCTGGCTGTTGTGCACGCGGTGTTCCACCTGGAGCTTGTTCGCCGTCGCAACTCCCTCTGCCGGACTATACCACCGTGCCTCTGGGAGCTTTCCTCTACTATTCCTGCAGCTAGCCTGACATTTTCATTATGAGCATTGACTAGATACTATAAGAATAGGTGCAAAGAGTTTTAAAAAAAGCTTGAGGAATATGGCAGCAGCATAATCTACACAAGGTAGGTCAACACTGACATCTGAAGATTGAAATAGGTTCTCGAAATCAAGATCCTTGGCCAAGATGACAATAAGAAAAGGAAATAGATATATTGGTCATTAAAATAAAAACAATTACTATCCTAGTAAATGAACCTGCGGGTATCAACTCAAGAATAATTCCTTTTGGCATTCATGATTAGGGGATGGACGGAAGAGGCTCTGATCTTAAGGATTCAGATTGACCTTCTGATGCTAGCAAGATTTTTGCATTTCTATTCCTTTTCTTTTATTTTTAAACAAGTCTAGTTCCATCCATACTATATCAAAAGGGATGAATAAGCTACACTTATTCAAGCATTGATTTACATTATTTCCCTCAATGTGCAAAGTAAACATGAAGCCTATCTATCGAGGAGATGTAATGTTCAAGGCATTAATCAAACCATGGATGAACCATCCCTAATATTTGGCTTAATAAGTCCCATTTTATTTCTTTTAATGTTGCCCAACTGGTTGGTAGGATTATTTTCATATGTTCTACTCAGGGAGATGGTTCTTTCCTAATTTTATATAGTGCTAAAACTTCATATATGTTCAGCCCACCACTGTAAAATATTATTATATTGGAGGTTCTAAAGAAGATTGGCACTGAATGTGGTCTCTTATGAAGTTAGATTAAAAACCACATTTACTTTCCTCTCTTACATTTCTCTTGATTGATGTCAAAAGTACCTAAAGATGAGAGATTTAAACCCTAGCAATATGAATTTGACTTCAAATAAGTCTATAGTATGCATAGTATACATCAAATTTAATCAATTTTCAGGCATTAATGCTGAGAACTCTCTTTCTTTCACGTATCCACCATTGTTGAGATATTCAGAATCATGGCTGTTGTGCTTCACTACTAATAAAAAGCTAGCTATAGATATAACCTCAATTTCTTATACACTATCAGACCAACTAAGTGGGATGAAATTACTTCTAGTAAGTAGTTAGCTTGATTTTATGATTTTGTTGTCATCAAAACATTTTATCCCTATGGAGACTAACGATCTTAATTAGAATCATTGTCATTATCACCATAATATGTGCCTTCCTATTCCCTCACTGTAGCTATGTCAGTTGTCTGCAGTTCCCTTGCCATGGTAAATGTACCAAACAATAGTTGGATCTCTTCTTTGGTCTTCCCACTAGTCTCGGGCATCAAATAATAAAGTACTAGCCCCCAATCAAGGCAATAACGGTTAATGATAGGGCAATCCCACCGAGGGTGATCGCGTTGGACAGTGATATGTAGCTTAGTGATGACCATATTCTTATCGTTTGTTTCACGCCAATGCTGATTATGTTGCCTTGCGCAAGCAATCTTGTGAGGAAGATCTCCAAGCACTGCATCACCGCAATCAGTCTCAGCCCAATGGAGAAGGAGATCACATAGCCAATCCCGATGATGAAGCACATGACCACTGTTAGGACTATAATTAGCACCTAGAGGGGGGTGAATAGGTGACTAAAGCGATTTTATAAATTTTAACCCGAATGAGAGATTAATGAATTAAAAACAACAATCGTTGCAAATGAAAGTAATGAAAGATAAAAGGATTAAGGATAGAGAATCAAGACTCCAAATTTATAGTGGTTCGGCTTAGACCAAGCCTACGTCCACTCTCCCGCACGGACAACCCTTCTGGCTGGATTTCACTAAGAATCAAAAAGAGTGTTTACAATCTCACGCCTTTGAATCCATAGTGTAGAAACTCTACTACACTTCCTCAAAGTCTCACCACACTTTGGTCTCTCTTTTGATTACATGTATTGCTCGAAGAATAAGATCACAAAATAACAAGGAGATTCAGACTTTAGAATTCTTCTATCCGGCACCCTTCAATAAGTTGAGCGTCTCTCTTATATACTTCTCCATGCCTTCATTACCGTTGGCACCTTCCAAAGAAGCTCTTCCAATCAACTCGTTGGACAGAATCAATTTAGAGAGATCTCGAGCTCTTTAAGGTAAGTGTAGATAGCCTATCAATCCTGCTCGCCCATACAATTATGATCTTGGTTTTCATAAGTAGAACTTTCCAAATATAAGTTGCGAATCTTAGAGAATCTATATTTATTCGGATACGAATATAAGATCTTGTAGTGCTAATTCCAGTCGAAAGATATTCCTTAGCTGTTGGAGCCAAAACCATATTAGATAGAATCATAATAGAAGTTTTTAACTTGACGGTCTGGAAACTGTCCATAAGAGTAGACTTTGAAACTTGAGTCTTGTTATCGTCGGACTTTGATCTTCAGACTTTGCCAGTAGAGTCTGCAAGTCTTCAGACTAGACTGATGGAAATGTTTTGTCGACTTCAAAATATCTAAAGAGAATTTATCCAACAATCTCCCCCTTTTTGATGGTGACAAAACTTTCCTGCAGATTTGAATACTATTGCCCTGCAATACAACATTTAAGCTAGCAATGATATCTCATAAAAGATTAGAGTAAAGATAGTATAAGTTGTTCTGTACACAGATGTCCTGTACACAGATCTGCATCCACAGAAAACACATTAGTCATGTGCATATAGCAACTATCTTTATCTAATTTAACAGCTTAAAGTAATGTAATAATAAGCAATCATTCAAAAACTCAAGATAAAGTCAAAATGTCATTCAAAAAATGTCAAACAAAATATTAAATCTAAAAAGGTGTTTATAAAAAGTTTGGAATGGAGTGAATAGAGTGAAAATCTGCAAAGTCTTCTCCCCCTTTTTGTTATCATAAAAAGGTGAGAAAATCAAGGAGCGCAAGAAATGCGAATAAGTTGAAAGTCCTCCATAGACTTGCCAGTTCCTTCCAGCTTCCTCAAATCCTCCTGTAGTTGAGTAAGAGCAGTGCCTCTTGCAGTGGCCTGAACTTGATGTTGAACATCTTTAATCTGATCATACAAGGAGATGAACATAGCATGATTCTCATTCTGCAGAGTCTGAAATTCACACCCCATAGCATATATTTGGCCTTTGAGCTCCAAAATGATTTCAAGCAACCTTCCGAAATCAGCTGAATTGTCAGTTTGTGTGCTTGCATCAACTCGGTCTGATTTTGGAGTTAAGCTAGTGGAGTGAATATCAGCAGGAAGATCATCATGTGGAGATGTTGCTTCTTCCTCAGGAAAATGAGCAGCATGAACATCTTCTGCATCAGGACATGATCTACTAACACTTGCATTGGTAAATGTCAAGAGAAGAGAAGTACTTTCTCTTTGGACATCTCCCCCTATTTCAATGCCTTCTAGAGGGGAGAAGTACTCTTCTTGCTGAGAAGTTTCCTCAGTGACAAAATATTGTTGATCCTCCTTTTCTGCTGGAGAATCTGCTCGATCTTTTTCAGCATGTGAGTCTGCTGGTTGTTGCTGGGAGTCTGTCTTTGCTGTTTCTTCTTCTTCTTCTTCTTCCTGCAAGGATTCCTTTTCCTAGTTCCCTTTCTTAGTTTCCTCTACAACTTGTTGTTCTGGTTCTGCTAACACAGGAGCAGGATACTAAGAAACAAAGGTAGAGATAGGCATATCATCCTCATCATCTTCATCCTCCAAGATGATTGCCCACCTTTTCTTGATAGGACCAGTCACAAGTTCCTTTCCTTTCCTCTTAGCAGCAAAAGAGTCTGGTCTGGTCTTAACAGGGGTTTTCTCCTTGAACTGCTCCAACTTCTTGCTGAGTTCTTTCAGACGCATTTTTGTAATCATCCTTAATCCAATGACCATTTTATCAATAATCTTCACAGAGAGAATGTGGGGAGGCTGAATGTTCAAATGTCTGAAAAGACGAGTGATGAGAGCAGCATAAGGGAGTTTTCCCTTGTCCTTCGCCATAGACCTGTACATGTCAAACATGATAGTATGGGGCAAAGAGAAGTTTAGACCGATCTTGATTGCATACATCAGTTTGGCTTCTGAGATGGATACATCTGTCTTTGATGTCGATTTCGGTCTGAGACAGTTGATCACTATCTTGTGAAGCAGAGTGTTTGTAGCATTCATCCTTGAAAAGGAGAGACAACCTTCTGCGATTCTGTCTCTCGCAAGTTCCAGAGTTGCATGACTCACAGACACAGAGATTGATTGGAAAGCTCCTCTTTCCACACCAATTACATCCGCCAGAGTATCTGCGTCAACCACATACTCTCTATCTCTCACACCGAAGGAAAAACTATGGGCATCAAGAAAACTGAGGTTGGAATAAAAATAGGCTATCAATTCAGAATAAGCAACCTCGCTCTCAGTACAGAATTTATGAAGTTGAAGCTTCTCAAACTTCTCCCTCAAATTGATGCTCAATAGATCCAGAAAATCAAAATCCACCGTTCGTGGGTTCATCACCCCACGCTTCAGCAATTTCCCATACACTTTCTTGTGTTCCTCAGATCGAAACAATTCGTCATTCTTTCCTCAAAGAGTTGCAGCCACACCCATCCTAGGCTTAAAAATGTACAAACATCTTCTCATCATTATCTTTCCCCTCAGGCTGATTTATACTACCAAAGCGAGGGTCACTTGGAAAGTTCGCAAAGGTCTTTGCTGCCGTTCCAACAGGAACAACGCCCAATCGCTCTATCACAGTGAGAAAATGTGTCTCGTTTTTATAACCTTTCACTTTTAAGAACTCGTCAATAAAAATCATTGCAGAACCTCCTTCCTTCAATAAAGAATAAAGCCTATAAACAAACGCAGGCTTAAGAGTCCTTACAGGTTCGATATCTTCAATGATTTCCTCTGTATGTTGAGGATGACGAACACGAGATCTAGTTGAAGAGGTGCGTTGTTGAGAGTTTTGGTGCATTTGTTCACTTGGAAAGTCACCTTCATCGGTGAGATCAAAATGCGTAGGCCCCTCACCCGAGCCCTATGGTCCCCTGCTCGCTATTCTTGAAGATTTCCTCTAGTACGACATTGTCACTTTCTTGGAGGGAACTTTCACACTTGTGTCGCAAGAAAGTTAAAAACTTGAGGAGAAGAGCTTGAGAAGGAGAATTTCAAAGAGAATGATCTAGGGTTTCTGGGTAAAGTAAAAAAGAGAAGGAGAAGGAGTATAAAAAGTAATCGAATCGTGGTATCTGAAGCGTCGCAATAAGAAAAGAATAAAAAATTCTTTAAAAAAAAATAACTGCCTTAAACAAATCGATAACCACTTTCGTTTAAAAATAAATGCCTTAATAAACTCAATTAAAGATAAACAGACAATCTTACCTTTTCGAGATATCAGTTTAAACGAGTAAATGAACTGTAATTCTAATAACTTACAGTCGTGACGATTGGTATTCCAAGTCTGAATTTTTGAGTCTGATACTTTGTCAGATTTAGATTCTGAGTCTGAACTTCAACAGTCTTCAAGAGATAAAATGTTGAGTCTTGAACGAATAGACTCAAATAAACTTTTCTCAAGTGGCTTTGTGAAGATGTCTGCCAGTTGATTCTTTGAGTCAATAAATTATATCAAGACTTCTTTGTTCTGAACATGATCTCTTATAAAATGATGTCGAATCTCAATATGTTTTGCTCTTGAATGTAGGATAGGATTCTTTGTGAGATTGATTGCACTGGTATTGTCACATTTGATCTCTGTGCAAGAGTCTTCAATACCAAAGTCTCGTAGTTGTTGTTTTATCCATAGTATTTGAGAGCAGCAACTTCCAAGAGCTATGTATTCTGCTTCAATTGTTGAAAGAGCCACAGTACTTTGCTTTCTTGAAAACCAAGATACTGCCTTGTTTCCAAGTAATTGACAAGTGCCAGAAATGGTCTTTCTTTCAACTCTACAACCTGCAAGATCTACGTCTGAATAACCAAGAAGAGTAAAGTCTCCTTCTTTGGGATACCATAGACCAATCTTAACAGTAGTTGCAACATATTTAATGATACGTTTAGCAACACTTAAATGAGATTCCTTAGGATCTGATTGAAACCTAGCACATATGCAAACGCTAAATAATATGTCGGTCTAGATGCAAAAAGATAAAGAAGCGAACCGATGATACTCCTGTATAACTTTTGGTCAATTTTCGTCCCTGTTTCATTTTTGTCTATCTTCAAAGAACTTGACATAGGTATGTCAGTCTTTTTGCAATTCTCCAGACCTAATTTTTTAACAAGTTCTTTTGCATATTTTTCTTGATGAATAAAGATTCATTCTTTCAGTTGTTTCACTTGTAGACCAAGGAAAAAGGATAGTTCACCCATCATGTTCATCTCGAATTCATCCTGCATAGACTTAGAAAATTTTTGGCACAAAGTCTCATTAGATGATCCGAATATAATATCATCAACATAAATCTGAACAAGTAGAAAGCTTTTGCCTTCCTTTTTAATAAACAAAGTAGTGTCTACCTTTCCTTTAGAAAAACCACTTTGAATTAAAAAGTTAGCATTTCATACCAAGCTCGAAGAGCTTGTTTTAATCCATATAAAGCTTTCTTCAGTCTAAACACTGAGTCTGGTTTCTTTGAGTCTTCAAATCCAGGAGGTTGTTCCACATAGACTTCTTCTTGAATAAATCCATTCAAGAATGCACTTTTGACGTCCATTTGAAATAATCTGAAATTCTTATAACATGCAAAAGCAAGTAGTAATCTGATTGCTTCTAACCTTGCTACTGGAGCGTAAGTCTCATCATAGTCTATCCCTTCTTCTTGCATGTATCCTTTAGCCACGAATCTTGCTTTGTTTCTTGTCACTTTGCCTTTTTCATCAACTTTATTCCCAAACATCATTAATATTGAATTGTCTGAGCTCTTCTTGCATTGCTTCAATCCAGCTTTCATCAGCTAAGGCTTCTTCAATATTTTTTTGTTCTATTTCAGAAATAAGTGCAACAACACTAGACTCTTCTCGCCTTTTGGATCTTGTTCGCATACCCTCATTAACGTTTCCAATAATGAGTTCTTCGGAATGACTAGACTTGTGCTTCCAGTTACTGGATAGTCTGATAGGTTGTTGATCTTTTTCCTGAGTCAATTCTTCATCAGTAATTTGTTGTACTGCTTCTGAATTTTGAACTGCTTCAAGAGATGTAGATCTAGTAGAGTCTGGAGCAGATTCTGATTCTTCAGTTTAAATTTGATGAATTTATGGAGAGTCTTGAAATTTGACATTCATTGATTCTTCCACAGTTTGAGTCTTCTTGTTGAATACTCTATAGGCTTTGCTTGTAGTTGAGTAACCAAGAAAGAATCCTTCATCTGATTTTTCTTCAAACTTACCAACTCGATCATTTGCATTCTTCAGAATAAAGCATTTACAATCAAATACTTGAAAATAAGAAACAATTGGTTTCTTTCCTTTAAAAATTTCATAAGGGGTTTTCTCAAGAATTGGTCTTAAAAACACTCTGTTAATAATATAGCAAGCAGTTGAAACAGCTTCAGCCCAAAACCTTAAAAAAATATTACTTTTAATCAAAAGAGTCCTTGCCCATTTCTTGTAAAGACCTATTCTTCATTTCCACAACCCCATTCTGTTCTGGTGTATATGGAGAGGAGAATTTATGCTGTAAACCAGACTCATCACAAAATTTAGCAAAGTCTTGATTTTCAAACTTACCTCCATGGTTTATACAGATGCTTGAGATAGTGTGACATTTCTCATTCTGCACATTCTTAGCAAACTTTGAAAATAGAGATAAAGTCTCAAACTTACTTGCAAGAAAGTAGACCCAAGTAAATCGTGAATAATCATCCACTATTAGTAGGCAGAACCTTTTTCTACCAATGCTTTGCGTTCTAGTAGGTCCAAATAAGTCCATATGCAAAAGCTGCAGTACATGATTAGTGGAAACTTTACTTATTGGTTTGTAAGAGTTTCTAACCTGTTTACCCAATACGCATGGTGTACATAGATCAGAATTTAAGAAATTGAGAATAGGCAATCCTCGAACAAGTTTCTTAGAAGAGATCTTTGCAATTTGCTTCATGTTGGTATGGCCAAGCTTTCTGTCCCATAGATTTGCTTCATCTTGTACTGATATTAAGCATTGTGATCTTTCTTGATTCACATCCGGAAGATAGATATTTCCATGTCTTCGTCCGGAAAAGATTGAGTAAAGTCTTTACCGATTCCGAGCACGTTCCTTCCTGGAAATTGATCTTGAAACCAGTATCACACAACTGGCTTATGCTAAGTAAGTTGTAATTTAATCCTTCAATTAAGGAGACATTCTTGATGACAGATTTCCAATCTTTACTGTTCCACGACCAGTAATTCTTCCTTTGTTGTTACCACCAAAAGAAACTTTTCCTCTATCTATCTGGACAAGTTTTATGAAACAACTTGAGTCTCCCGTCATATGTCTTGAGCAACCACTATCTAGATACCATTTAATCTTCCTTTTGATAGTGACCTGCAATTAAAAAGAATTCAAGCATTCTTTGGTACCCACATCATCTTAGGTCCAAGAGTTAGAGCAATAAACAGTCTTTGCCCAATTCCTTTTAACAGTCTCCAAACCAAAGGACATTCTTTCTAAAAATGTTCTGAGCTTTGACACTTGGAACATTTCAAAACATTTCTGCCAATAGGTTTTACAAAGACTTTTTGGAAATGATTTTTATAAACAATTCTGGTTGGTCTTTGTTTGATTCTTTCCTTCACCTTTGGGAAATCAATCAGTGGAATAGTTTCAGAAGTCATACCAAGACCTAACTTATCAAAGTAGGGTCTTTGTATCGAAAGAATCTTATCCAACTTTTCAGAACCATTTGAAAATCTTTTTGATATATTATAAATATCATTTTTCAAAAGATTATTTTCTTTGGAAACAGAGTCTGAGTTTTTTTTCACGATAGTAAAGTTCTTTTCCAACTTTTCAAACTTTTCTTTCCAAAGTTTTTCCTGTTGCTTTAATGTAGAATAATCGGAGATCCTCTTAAGAGAAGTTTTTAGACTAAGACAAAGTTCATCAATATACTTAAAAACCTTGACAGGAATTTTTAGATTACTAACCTCAAGTTCACTGTTTGAGTCTGTATCTGTATCAAGGTCTGAGTCTGAATCAGATTTTGCCATCAAATAGATTTTGGCATAATCATCATCACTCTCTTCACATTTAGTATCACTCCAGGTCTTTGCTTTGAGTGTCTTTCTGTATTTCTCAGTCTTTCCTTTTCTTTTCTTTAATAGAGGACAGTTGGGTTTGATGTGTCCCTTTTTCTTGCATTCAAAGCAAGTCACTTCTTTGTTAGAATCATCATCCTCTGTTGATTTGTTTTGAAACCTTTGTGAGCTTTGTTTCTTCCAATTGAATTTCCTTCCCTTTTTGTTCAGCTTTCTGAATCTCTTTATCATGAGTGCCAGTTCTTCATCATCTAGATCTTCTTCAGAGTATGTAACATCAGAATAATCATTAGACTTTAAAGCAATAGATTTCTTACCTTTTGAATCTTCTTCTTCGTTGGTGTGCTCTACTTCGTAATACTGAAAAGTTTCAACCAATTCGTCTACAGAGAGTGGAGCAATCCTCTGTGTCTCTCTTATTGAGGTTTTTATGTAATTCCGCCTTTAGAGAGTCCACGTAGGAGTTTGTTGACCTTCATATGTCCTGAGATTGGATGTCCCTGATATTCAAGACCATTCACAATTTCAGTAAAATGACTAAACATGTCAGTTATTGATTCTCCTGATCTCATCTTAAAGACTTCATATTGTCCCAAAAGAATATTGATCCTTGTTTCTTTCACTCGATCAGTCCCTTCATAGGTAATGTGAAGCCTATCCCAGACTTCTTTTGCTGTATCACAAGAAGATATTATGTTATACTCAGTAGGGGATAAAGCACAATATAAGGAGTAAATGGCTTTAGCGTCAAGAGTCTGTCTCTTGGTTATTTCTTGAGTCATCTGAATAGGACCAGCAACTTCTTTTCCTCTCTCTGATTCTAATGCAGCAGCAGGAATGATTCCTTTATCTACCACTTCCCATTCCAAAGGATCTTTTGATCTTAGGAATGTTTTCATCTTGTTTTTCCATATGCTGTTTCCATCAAAGTATGGAGGTCTGGTGTTGCTTTGACCTTCAACCAACCCTGTAGGCAACATACTAGCCATAGATCTTTTACTCATAAGTAAAGACACTTCTTATAAACGAGTACACAAGCTCTGATACCAATTGTTAGAACTAGAATTAGCACCTAGAGGGGGTAAATAGGTGACTAAAGCGATTTTATAAATTTTAACCCGAATGAGAGATTAATGAATTAAAAACAACAATCGCTACAAATGAAAGTAATGAAAGATAAAATGATTAAGGATAAAGAATCAAGACTTCAGATTTATAGTGGTTCGACTTAGACCAAGCCTACATCCACTCTCCCGCACGGACATCCCTTTTGGCTGGATTTCACTAAGAATCAAAAAGAGTGTTTACAATCTCACGCCCTTGAATCCACAGTGTAGAAACTCTACTACACTTCCTCAAGGTCTCACCACACTTTGGTCTCTCTTTTGATTACATGTATTGCTCGAAGAATAAGATCACAAAATAACAAGGAGATTCAGACTTTAGAATTCTTCTATCCGGCACCCTTCAACAACTTGAGCGTCTCTTTTATATACTTCTCCATGCCTTCATTACCGTTGGCACCTTCCAAAAAAGTTCTTCCAATTAACCCGTTGGACAGAATCAATTTAGAGATATCTCGAGCTCTTTAAGGTAAGTGTAGATAGCCTATCAATCCTGCTCGCCCATACAATTATGATCTTGGTTTCCATAAGTAGAACTTTCCAAATATAAGTTGCGAATCTTAGAGAATCTATATTTATTCGAATACGAATATAAGATCTTGTAGTGCTGATTCCAGTCGAAAGATATTCCTTAGCCGTTGGAGCCAAAACTATATTAGATAGAATCGTAATAGAAGTTTTTAACTTGACGGTCTGAAACCGTCCATGAGAGTAGACTTTGAAACTTGAGTCTTGTTATCGTCAGACTTTGATCTTCAGACTTTGCCAGTAGAGTCTGCAAGTCTTCAGACTAGATTGATGGAAATGTTTTGTCGACTTCAAAATATCTGAAGAGAATTTATCCAACAACCACCACTTATAAGGGCCTCATTTCACTGACCTCAATGAACATGAGGCATGCTTTGAAGGAGACTATCGAGAATACGACCTTGCCGATGCTACTCAGCAATAGCCACCACCACTCGAGCCAATCGATGAAGGAGGTGGTGAAAAGGACAAACAATATCTTCAGCAAATCAATGGTTAAGCTCACAAGGAGTTTTTGAAATGATGTGATGATTGGACCTTCTCGACAATGCGATGGCGAAGAGCATTATGGTGTCTTTGCTACATGCCTATTGGACGAATTGGATCAAAACATCACATAATAGCAAGTAACAGATGCACCGGGTCGGTAGAAAATATCCCACAATGTGGCAATGTTCTAGTTGGTGTTCACAACGTCGTCGTCGCACTCCTAGGTATGCCAGAACGCAGCCTCCTCCTCGGACTTGGAGGTTTTGGTGAGGATGGGCTTAGTGAGGCCCAGGCGGCCTCACATGATGAGCCACTTAGGCAATTCTAGCATGTCAAGAACTTTGAAAGCAAGCACAAGCATGGATGAAAGGATTACTCTCCTAATAAGCATCACACACCACCCAAGGTTAAGGAGGAGCTTGGAGAAGATATAGTTGGATAGATTGCCGAGTAGGTTGCAATTGTAGATGCACTCCTAAACCATGGAAATGACTTGTAATATATGATAATGCAAGTTCAATGTGAAAAAGACAAAAACTGATGACAAAAAATGAAAAAGATGCCACAAAATTACAAAAATAAATGAGTACCTCGAGTGAGATCAAGAAACAAATCTTACAAAACTCATGTTATTGGAACTACTCATTACACAAGAAAATCATGGATAAGATTCAGAATCAAATTATTACATGCGAGATTTCCCTCAAATTATTACCTTGCATATATTTGCAGGAAGTTGTGAAAAAAGCTTTCTTTAGGTCGTTTGGTGTCAAAGATGAATGTAAGGGAAGAATTTGATCAAATGACAGGCTACTAGAACGATAAGAGGTAGTCAACTTATCAACTAGCTGATGAATTTCATAGGCGCATGTCCCTTACTAGCTAAAAGTTGAAAAAACTACAGTTCTATTGTCTTTCTTGAAAAAATAAAGAATGCATATGGTTGACTGCTAACATGACCTACATGGATTTTTTATTTTCATACAATGAATCAATCTATTGCAACTAAATTCTATTATAAAAAAAATAATTATAATTAGGCTATATCTTACTAATTGCACTCTTTTTGTCCAACTTTATTATTGATAAAAATGATATATCTATCACCATAGGTCATTTTTTAATGCATTAAATATATTAAAAAAAAAAAAAAGCATTTGCACGTGTACTGCGCATGTATTGCACGTGTATAGTACATCTATTATGCATGTATTGCACCCATTTGACAATCAAACTTAACTCCACCTCTTTGTATCACATAATTCAATGGAGTTTGTGCAAATTTTTGTCTCTTATTTTTGCATTTCCTAAGTTTACTTCTTGTCAATGATCATAACGAAATATTGTGCAGTTGTCCATACCCTATGTCAATACTAATTTGTTCTCTTAATTTTTGATTTTCCACATAGTAGCTGCGATAGACTCTAAGTAGCCTTTGTTGTCACATGAAAAGCCATTTGGTGGAAACGAGGGTTATCAAGTATTCTTGTTGCTGCGAATATAGGAGAAGGAGAGAATGAGGAAGATGGGTTGGGAGCAGTCGACGAAGTTGATGAAGAAGAGGACGGAAAAAATGGGTTGGAAATAGAGGAAGAGGAGAATGTTTTGGGAACAGTCAACCATATAGAGTAAGAAGACGACGTGGAGTTTAGGGAAGATGTTTTGGGAGTAAATGTTATAGAGCAAGTTGGTAACGATGAAGATGCATTGCTCTTGCTCCGATCGACGAAATTGAAGAAGTATTTAGTGAAGATTTGTCGAGTACATTTGAGGTCGGTGGTAGCAAGATCGACAATGATGTCTTTTTTATTTTTCATCACAAATGAACTTCATGAATTACATGGACCCCTTTTTTCATACAATGAATCAATCTCTTGCAACTAAAGTCTAATAATGATAATTAGGTTATATCTTTTTAATTGCACTCTTTTTGTGTAGCTTTATTGTTGATAAAGATGTTATATCTATCACCATAGGTCATTTTTTAATGCATTAAATGAAAAAAGAAAAGAAAAGCAATTGCTTGTGTATAGTACATCTATTGCACGTGTATTGCGCACATTTTGCAATCAAACTTAAGCTTCACCTCCTTACATCACGCAATTCAATAGAGTTTATGAAATCTTTGTCCTTTATTTTCACATTTTCTAAGTTTACATCCTGTCAATGATCACAATGAACTATCTTTTTCTCTATTTTCACATGTATTATGTGCAGTTATCCATACCCTATGTCAATATTGATTTCTTCTCTTCACTTTTGATTTTCCACATAACAACTGTAATGGACTCTAAGCAACTTTTGTTGTCACATGAAGAGTCATTTGGTGGAGACGAGAGTTATCGGGCATTCTTGTTGTTATTATTCGATGTAGAGAAGAAGGAGAGAATGAGGAAGATGGGTTTGGAAAGTTGATGAAGTTGATGAAGAAGCCGATGAGGAAGATGCGTTGGAAGTAGAGGAAGAAGAGGTTAGGGAAGATGTGTTGGGAGTAGTCGATCGTATAGAGCAAGAAAATAACATAGAAATTGGGTAAGACATGTTGGGAGCAGATGATATAGAGCAAGTTGGTGACGAGGAAGATGCGTTGACTTTTGCTTCGATCGATGAAATTAAAGAAGTACTGAGTGAGGATTCTTTGAGTACATTTGAGGCTACTGGCAGTAAGATTGACAATGATGTCTTTTAATTTTTCATCAGAAAAAAACTTCATGAATTATATGGACTTCCTCTAATTTTCATATGGTGAACCAATCTCTTGCAAGTTAATTCTATTGCAAAAGAAAATAATAATGATAATTAGGTTATATCTTAGCAATTACATTCTTTTTGTCTAGCACTATTTATGGTAAAAAAATGATGGATCTATCACCATAAGTCATTTTTTAATGCATTAAAAGAAAAAAGAAAAAAAAAAAACAATTGCATGTATACAGTACATCTATTGCATGTGTACTGCATACATTTTGCAATCAAACTTAAGCATCACCTCTTTGCATCAAGCAATTAAATGGAGTTTGTGCAAATCTTTGTCCTATATTTTTGCAGTTCCTAAGTTTACTTATTGTTAATGATCGCAAGGAACTATCTTTTCCTCTATTTTAATATGTATTATATGCAGTTTTCTATATCCTATGTCAATACTAATTTGCTATCTTAACTTTTGGTTTTCCTCATAGCAGCTGCGATGGACTTTAAGCAGCTTTTGTAGCTTTTGTTGTCACATGAAGAGCCATTTGGTGGAGACGAGTTATCAAGCATTCTTGTTGCTACTGTCTGATGTAGGAGAAGAAGGAGAGAATGAGGAAGATGGGTTGAAAGCAGTTGACGAATTGATGAAGAAGAGGACGGGGAAGATAGGTTGGAATTAGGGAAGAAGAGGCTAGGTAAAGATGTGTTTGGAGCAGACGATATAGAGCAATTTAACACGGGAAAGATGCATTGGCTCCTACTGCGATTGACAAAATTGAAGAAATATTGAGTGAATATTTTTCGAGCACTTTTGAGGCCGATGGCAACGAGATTGACAATAATTATATTGACAAGTCCGTTTTGACATCTCTTTCTTTATTTTTTATAAAATAAGTATCAATTGACTATCGGTACAATGGAGATTGAGTACTGACAATGGAAAGAGTAAGGCTGTTTTCAGCCAAATAGGAAGCATCAAGTGGTATAAAATATATTTGAATAGAATAAATAAATTAATTGAACAAGCAGCAATGGATTAGAGGGAGGCTATTGACGACTGTTATCTCTTTATTGTTTATTGCTTAGTGTAACTTTTAGCGATTGAAAATCACAACTTAAGAAATTTCGTATAATATTCTTCTATACGTCCTAAGCTTGCGTGTTGTGAATTTCTCGCCCATCCTACAATTTTTATTTTTTACTTCACATATTACAGACACTTATAAGAAGCATGTGCTTTAAGAGATAACTTTTAATATCTCAAAATACTTTCGAGTTGAAATTCATTTGGTCTATTCAAGTGCGCAACTATTTTACTAAAGTTATTTGCACAGTTACATTTGTCATTACTAAACAAATAATGATTTTCGTTAGCTCATCTTTATTCATTTTGTCACTACTAGGCAAGAAACAATCGAGAACTTCGAACCTCCAGCGAATCGCTCTAGAACAAATATGCTATCACCTACATCATTGCCGCCTCCTTGATCTCCGTTTTGCTAACTTATGGTTAGTCCCCCCTCTCTGTGAAGTGTGGAAAGACTTGCCTTAGTGGTCATCCATAAAGTTTGGACCCACTAAGTCTACTTTTGGTTGAGCTTGAATTTTCGTCAAAAAGGAATTTTATGAATTACATACCCTGAATCAATTTCTTGCAACTTTATTGTATTAAAAGAATGATAATGATAGTTAGGTTATATCTTAGTAATTGCACTCTTTTTGTCTAGCTTTATTATTGATAAAAATGATAGATCTATCACCATACGTCATTTTTAATGCATTAAATGAAAAAGGAAAAAAGAAAGAAAAGAAATGTAATTGGACATGTATTGCACGTGTATTTCAAATAAAAATAAATACCTAATAATTAATGAATAAAAACAAGAGTCAACTCGGTTCGAGAAAAGAGAGAAAGGGGAGCTCTAAACCTCGTTAGGTCAAGTATTTCAAATAATATAATTGAGACTAATTTTGAAAAGTGATTTTTAAACACTTTATGAAATTTGGTGTAACTTTAATTGGCATATTGTTTCGTTTGACATTCCATTAACTCTAGATGATCATAAACCTCTAAATGTTATCAAACATTTCAAATTATGTAATTGGGATGAATTTTGAAAAGTGGTATTTATGTTTTTTTTCTTTTTTTTACATAGAATTTGGCCACACTTTGATCGGTATAATTTATGTTAGTGGTTTCAATTATCCATAAAAGCGTTGGGATCACATATTTTCAAAAATCGGACTAAACACACTTGCGATACATATACAATATACATTTGATTTCGAGAGATACAGATAATCAACATAAATACCCACCTCTTCATCACTTGGTTGTTCATCTATTTTGTTGATTCTCCCAACACATCTTCCCTATCCTCTTATTCCTCTATTTCGTCGACTGCTCCCAACACCTCTTGTATCTTATAAAGTGATGTCTTATTTGGAAGAAAATGCTCATACCCTTAAAGCCCCGATCGCAACAGAGACAAATAAAGAAACCCAACGACTTGTTGGATTTTGGATCTGTCGTTGAAGTGACCACCATGGTGACTGCTATTTGGTTGGTGTGAGTGTGTGAGGACAGGGTGGAGATGGGGACAAGCAAGTTGCTCAAGGATGTCGCCGGCGGATGCAGAGGCTGCGTCACACAGGAGGTGAAAATGCCCAACTGCCTCTGTGTTTTTTTTTCCGTCTTATTCGAGTCTGGGGCCTTGATTGTTCTGTATAGGCCATATCTAATCTATATGGTATTCTCCTATTTCGATTCGTGTCTCTGCCATCAGTTATGCATGAAAGTCAAGATGAAAAACTAAAATTGCACTGAATAAGGTGGCGGAAGGAGGTGCATGAGATGATGAGAGCCAACCTAAGACTAGGAGCCTAGACAACAGACGCCCATACCAGCGGAACCAACTGCACCTCGACCACGGGCATCGGGCCACTTCAAGATTAGACTTTTTGAGTAAACAGCCGAGCGTGCTCCGCGACAATGTTCTGCACCCTTTTGAGTCAGGGTAATCTATTAATTTCCCTTGATTTCTCCATGTAAGATTAAATCCTTCAGTGATCGCAACACTACTTTCCAACGCAATCTGGATGGCAAGTGTATATCTCCCTCCGGTAATTTTATAGAGATAGGAAGTGAGAGTGAAAAAGTATAGTCACGGCACAGTTTTAAACTAGCCAAGATCGAAAAATCAATTCAGTGTTTCCTGTTCGACTCATCTCGGCTTCAACAAATGTCTACCATCATTTGCAGCAACATCGATATTCAAGACCAGTGTACAGTGTACTTCATTTAGTAGACACTTTCTTATGTACAAGGATGAAGAACTTCATCACAACTTCCCAAAAATACCTCTCAAAATTATTTTGCATCACAAAGTCCAGAGCTCTCATCACAAAAGCCATCTCGATCAAGCAATTTCTGTGGCGGTGCACTCAGCAGAGGTGAAGATGGACTGCCATACGCATTGCGACGGCTGTTTCCACAGCCCAAGCTTTTTCTGGTGTCTGCCCCTGTAATTGGGTTTGTGCCACTTGCATACTTGCAAAGAGCCTTCATAAACAGATACAAGACTGTCAAGACCAGTTGGACCATCAAGCAAGCAAGGACTACCAGATAAACAGGTCCACCACATGCACTGTGATTTAAAATCTGAAATTGAGCTAGAACCCTGACTGTCCGAGAGATGGAAGTTGTCCTTTCTATTATTGTCCATGCATGGATTCATTAACAGCACAAAAATTTCAAAAGGTTCAGCGAACTGGTATGGTATTTTGGCTCATGCTCACAGCCAACAATATAAAGAATGCTGTTAAACGGCCAATGAGTTCTTGCCCACTATATCCTAGAAGCAGCAGTTCACCAATTTTAAGCCAATAGTTAACATGCACAAAACACTAATCAACTTTTAGCAAGCAACAAAACTGCCAACCATAGTCTAATTGGACGTAGAAAGAGATGGGTAAAGGCAGGATAAAAAGGATCGAAAAATAGGTTGCAGGGCTGAACCAGTAAAGAATCAATGGCTATCTATTCAGCAAAAGAAATTTAGAAGAGGACAAAAGTAAAAGCGGTGGCTTTCTATTATATGATTAAGGAGAATGTGCTGTGATCGTGAAAGTTTCTTTTCGTCAAAATTCTTATTTGCTAATAGGTCGCTTTGATCTCAGAAGGCTAAAGGATCTTTGCAAATTGACCAAGTTGTTTATATCAAGAGACTTGCAAATGCACATAATGCACTGAAAATATATGGTCACCACAATATGTTCCAGGCTTCCGGTGGTTCCAAGAACCAAGGGTTGATGGAAGTAGTGAAGTAAAAAACATTAAATATATGCAAAATGGAGACCAAAAGTAACGAAGTTCTGAGATAACAGCTGTTAGAATACCTGCTTTTGTGGAAGATCCAGAACAGCATCACTGAAGTCAGCACCATCAATAATGGCACCTCCAAGATCGCCGGGTGAGAACTGTTCTTGCTAGCACTGCATTGGTGAGGTTAGCTTCATTGAGAACCTGAATTCAAGCAAAAATTTACAGCAAGTTACAAGTTATGACCGTTATCATCACAACTTCAAGTTCATCCAACATCTAATGACAACAGCTGTCCGAACCTCAAAGTATAAAGCCTATTTACAGAGATGGGAGAAATATGTAAATAGAACACTCAGATTATCCACGACTAATAGTTGTTTACACTTAATTTAAGCGATGAAGTAAGAGCCTTTTATCTTTACCATGCGATCCATCAGCGTGTCGCTCAAGTCTGCACCTGAAAATGCACAAATTGACAAATCTTGCGTGAGACATGGAAAAATTTCCATACAGCTGCACAAACAAGTGTGCAGGGGTACCAGGCATACCCGTAAAGTTTGCCTTATAAGCGACAGCTTTCTCGAGATAGGCGCCATTAAATGTAGAGCCACTGAAGTCAGATTCCCTCATATCGGCAGCTGTGAAATTGGCTCTTCTGTATCAGCCATTTACACTATATTAAAAACGTAAAATTTAACTAGACATCGCATCAGCAAATATTATCCATGCAATAGGCAGCTGCATAAGCTCAGTCTAACTAGGTAGGAAGCATATGACAACGGGCCACGAATGCCTTTGACGCGGAAGTGATTGCCCAAGAACGAAACGACATGGAAATGCAGATTTATGGGAAGAGCAGAAGCCACGCGATGCGACTTTTCATCGCTGTTCGCCATCTTGAGTTAAAGCAATCACTATATTCATCAATTAACAAGTAAATAAATCGCATAATCTTTAGTATGAAGAGTGAGATAGAGAATTACCTGAAATTTTCATTCACGTGCACCGCTTTCCTGTAGGCCGAGAAACAACACTTCAATAAAACATCCAACACAGCTATGCAGCCAGCTGAAGCTACAGAAACTCAAAAGTAAGTTCGACCTGAGATCCGCCGAACCAAACTGCGCGGCCGAACCTATCCCGAACTCGCCGCGAGTCTCCGCTTCATACTTGTTGAGATCGGCATTTGCCGGCAAAGATGAGCCGAAGCTAACGACGGCCGCCGCCAATGCCGTGGAAACCACCGCTCGCCAAGTCTTCGATTCTGCATTCGCGCAATAAGGGACATCGAAACAGCTCAAAATTCGTTTTTTTTTCCCTCTTTCCAAACTCCTCAGAATCATTTTCGCTACTACTTCAGGTTCAGCACGCAAAACAACGCACGTTATCGGAAGAGAGAGTGCACGTGCACGAACTGCGAACTTCGATATGACGGAGGAGGAGAACTCACCGCGGAAAGAGGCTTTTCCCGGAGAATCAATCTCGCACACGACGCCGGAAGACCTCGGAGCCAGCTGCAGAGGCTTCGCAGTTCTTGAATTTGACGAAGAAGAAGAAGATGATGATGATGATGAAATGGAGATGGATCTGGTCGATAGGAGAGAGATCGAACCGAGAGCCGCCATTGAAGCGAGGGAGAGAGAGAGAGAGAGAGAGAGAAGATCGTTATCCTGAACAGAACCAAGGGGCACGTGAGTTTAGTTCGTGATCCTTCAAGATTTCATTAGTCTCTGTTTCATCCGTTTGTTTCTGTTGGGGAGGTGAGAGGAACAATCGGCTGTGATGAGCACACATGAGACTGGTTCTATTGCTTGGTTGATCGGATGCCACGTGTTTGTGCAATGGTCACACCCGGATGAGGCCCTCAAAATATCCCGGACTGAATGTATGCTGCGACCGCAAATGTGCTGATCGATTAAGTGGGCTCCACGTAAAATCCATACAATCCGACAATACATAAGAATAAGGTTAACATGTATCAATGTGTGCAAGGATGTCTTTGGTTTAGCATTTGCATAGTTTCGAGGCCTTTTCGACAAACACAAAATGTGTTTGGCAAAAATTTTGGGTTACTTTGGAGAGATGGAACTTGGAAGCGCACAACAAAAACCCAGTACTTTCTTCCGAGGAGATTGCCAATAGAGAGTTTAAATTCGAGTCCAAGTCTGTTAATATATCCAATTGAACCCACATTTACTCAAAAGGTTAAGCCAATCATTTATTGGAATATGAGCTATGCTCCCCTTCGCCACTAGACCGATTGTCCATGATTTTATATCTCTAGGAGCACGTTGTATCGATTAACGAGAGGAGTCCAAGTTCAAGCCCATCAACTTATCTAGTTGAACTCATTTATTCAAAAGTTTAAGCGAATAAGTTATGTGCCAACTTGAATATATTAACTACTTTACACCAGATCATTTATCTAATGTGAGACTTATCTAATACACATCCTAATAATCTCTTCCTCAAATGTGAGCTCTGCTCCCTTTTGCCACTAGACCAATTGTCCATGGTCTCTACATCTCTGTGGAGCACCAATGGATCCCATTTGTTAGGAGTAAGGAAAAAATTGCTAAGAGAGAGTTCAAATTTTGAGTTAGTTAACATATCTAGTTAAACCCTATTAACCTATCCAGTTGGACCTATCTTTACTCAAAAATTTAAGCCACTAAGTTATAAGCCACATCATTCTTTTGTGTCACACCAACTATCCATGGTCTCTATATCTATGTGGAGCATCAATTAATCATCAACTCTAATATCATTTGTTAGGAGGACGTTGTCTTAATTGTTGAGAATGACTATAAATTCGAGCCAATCAACACATCCAGTTAAATTCACATTTACTTATAAACTTAAGTCAATAACTTATGCATCAACTTTGATATATTAAGTGCTCTACACTACATCACTTGTCCGATATGATACTTCTCTAACACAACCGACATGTGCATCTTAACACAAGTGACCGTATGGGAGGCAGCCTGAGCTTGGGCGCCCTATCGACGGCTAAATTGGCTTGTCGGCGGCTATTGAGTTCCACTGACAAATAGTTTGAGGTTTTTTACTAAAAAAAAACTAGCAAAACTATTTTACAAAGTGTAGTAACAGCATTTACCTCAAAATTTCTTTCCAATGTGTTTTTGGAATACATTCTACCAATGCCTCTGTACTTTCCGATGGCATTTCCAAAACCGAATCAAAAAGCACCCAAGTATATGTCTATACGGTAAATCCATGTTGCATCTACAGCAACCGAGTTAGGTTCCACCGCTATCGGTTACCGCATAATCCCTAACCAAAGTCAAAAGCCAGATTGTACACAATGGGCATGTCCAGAGCCTGCACTGCACAAGGTCATATGGCAAGGAGAAAGGAAAACAAATTTTACACAGTTTGAGAATACATTATAGCAGAATGGGAATGATAGGAACAAGAATGCTTTTACCGGCGTATGAAAGCAGAGTTCATCTGCCATATCTGGAGTGAGGCGATGACATTTGCCTCGGTAGCATTGTTGAACAAGAAGATCCTGGTGTCTCCGTGAATTGCCTAAATGCGCAAGGTGACGATAGTTCTACCTCCTTGAGCAAGCAAAAGCTTTCTTCTATGGATGGTCCACTTGGATGATGAGAGAGTTGCTTCTGACGAATCTGATGGAACAATTGAACAATTGAAGCTCGACTCTCCAGGATTCTCAGTGACAACTTTTCTCCTTCTAGTACTGGGACAGAGCTTCATAGACTTGTTTATTGACGTCGCTTGCCTCGGAAGATCTACCAGAAAAGTATGAGATTTTTACGACTGAAGCAAGCCCAGTTCGATAAAGCACGTGGTGGAGCCAATCACACAGAAAAATCGCGATAAGAGATTGTTGGTTGGGTCCACCTTCATGTGGGGCCCAGCCAGCATTAAAAAAAAAGAACACAAAGAAATGGAGTGGTCGTGCGTAGGGGTGTGTAAAGGAACCGAGACCCACTTCACCGGAATCGGGCCAGGGCTGGCACTCACCCAATCGGTGATTCTTGAACCAGTGGGTTCCAGGCTCCCGATTCCAATTTATGAGAACGGGTGGAGTGATCCTAGGTTTCGGCTCCATAGTCCACCCACCCTGACCTGGACCCTTATATTATAATAATATATTAATTTTTAATATTAAAAAATTGAAATTAGTAAATCTAAAATATTTGACTCCGAACTCGAGCATAACAGCTTCTCCAATTTAGATTCTGACATACACCCATCATGCCATTGGTTCTCTAAGTTAGACAGAACCATTTTTTTTTCATAGAACTCGATGTGGATTTTTTTCAAACTCACTCCCAATTCAACCCATCAATGCAAGCTACACTTGAGGTGGTGATGGAAAAATTTGAAAGCCTTGCACTGAATCCGAAATTTTTCATAGGGGAAACATGAGATTTCAAAAGCTTGCTGTACCTAGAGGAGAAAAGCGAGTCCGAAAGGAGCGACATATAGGTACCATAATGTTTTTTTCCTCCTTATCATTGTTCGAGTTAGACTTAATGTTGGCCGCTAGCTTCTGGTTGCGCAAGTCTAGATCGGCAATATTTCATTGACCTTTGGTGAGACCGGTTCTATGGATCCACCCGAGAACCGGACGGACGGGCGGTCCTGGTTCCGTGGATCCATGTAGGCGATGGATGGTTCTCGGTTCCAATTTTTCGAAATCGGTCTTTAGTGGGCGATTCTCGATTCTAGGGTGGAAACTGCCCACCCGGACCATGCACACCCCTAGTCGTGTGTGTGTGCACGTCGAAGAAGTGAAGAGAGGAGAGAGAAAACAAAAACTGCACAAGCAAGGGAGAAGAGAAGAAAGAAAGAGGGCTACAATTTTGCGACTCCGATTCGAAGGCCAAATATTGTCGAAATCGGATCAAATTTCAGTATGTTGTTCGTGAGACCGAGGGTTACAAGTTGATGGTTTTTGTTTGTCGAGAACCATCTTTGAATTCTCTAGTTGCGGTTAACGTTTTCTTGCTCCAAACTTTTTTTTTTTTTTTGATAACCCGAGAACCCCGTACGTCGATAGGAAGGCTAAAAGTAAACCCCGGGGGAAGTAACGCTGCGGAGGACCCACCACCCTGACATCACACTTAAGACACCAAGCGCCTCCACTGGATTTCAAACCCCTCACCTATGGGGAATGATCAACGAATCCCTTATCCAGCAAAGCCACCACGGCCGGTGGTGACTTATTTATCTACCTATGTGGTGATAAAAAAAAATGATTGTAATGTTGATGTTGAGCCTCTAGTATGTAACTAGAGAAGAATACTTTGTGTATCCTGCTATTCTCTGTGATTAGTGGATGTTTTTGGGCGGTCCGTGGCTTTTCCCGCATCGAGTTTTCCACATTAAATCATTGGTGTCGTTATTTGCTTTGTCTATTTATCATTTCAGCATTATATTTGCATATTGTGAGGCTATACATTGCTGGTTGTTGCTGGGGGTTAAGAGATTTTAAGTTAATTTAGTTTCGGGAAGAAATTGATCCTAGATTACGTTAGGCCGTGGTGAATTGTGTCCCCGGGTTCTCCCCAACAAAGTGATATCAAAGCTAAGGTTGAAATTCTAGTGTTAAATGGAAGAAACTAGCAGCACAATGTTTAAGTTAAATGCCTCGAACTATTCTATTTGGAAGCCTTGGATGGAAGACGTGTTATATTGCAAAGACTTATTTGATCCTATTGAGGGCGATGAAGCCAAAGGAGATAAAGAAGACAAATAATGGGAGAGAATGAATTGGAAAACAGTTGGGTTTATTCGACAATGGATTGATGATAGTGTGTTTCATCATGTTGCTCAAGAAACAAAAATGGACACTTTGTGGAAGAAATTACAAGATCTCTATGAGAGAAAAATTCCACAAAATAAAGCTCTTCTAGTTAAGTGACTTGTGAATTTGAGATACAAGGAGAGTAGTAATATGGCAGAACACTTGAGTGAATTTCAAGATGTTGTAAATCAATTGACAAATCTTGAGATTGATCTTGGTGATGAATTGCAAGCATGCTTATTATTTGGTACTCTTCCTGATAGTTGGGACACCTTGATTGTGGCATTAAACAACTCGGCTCCTTTTGGTATGTTTTCTATGAGCATGGTTAAAGAAAGTTTGTTCAATGAAGAAACAAGAAGGAAAGGCTTGAATTATGCTTCTATATCGAATGCTCTTGTTATAGAAAACAGGGCGAGAAGTCAATCGAGAAGGTTTCAAAGAAATGATACCTGAGGCAAGTCAAGAGGAAGGTCGATATCAAGATCGAAGAGGAGTGTCAAGTGTTGTAATTGCGGCAAAATGGGACATTATGCAAAAGAGTGTTGGTTGCCAAAGAGAGATAGATCCCATTATAGAAATGGAGATCGAAAGAAAGAAGAGAAACAAGTTACAATAGCAGTTGCATCCAATGGCAATATTGTGTTTGTATGTGACGACGGATGTGTGAATCTTACATGCCAAGTCTCTACGTGGGTTGTTGATTCTGCAGCTTCTTTTCATGTCACCTCACAGTATGATTACTTTGCTTCTTATCACAGTGGCGACTTTGGTTATATTAGGATGGGAAATAGTGATGTTTCCAAGGTTATTGGTATGGGGGATGTTTATTTGGAACCGGTGTCGGATGTAAATTTTTTTTGAAAATGTGAGACATGTTCGGATATTCGACTTCACTTGATCTCTACGAGTGCCTTAAATGATGATGGTTATTGTAATTCCTTCTTTGATGGTAAATTGAAGTTGACTAAAAGTTCCATGGTAGCGGCAAAAGGTAAGAAGATGGGCTCTCTCTACACCATGCAAGTTGACTTGATTAAAGAAGAGGTAAATGTAGTGGAGGATTTCTCGGTTGATTTATGGCATATGAGGCTGGGTCATCTTAGCAAGAAATGACTTGAAACTCTTGCTACAAAGAACCTTTTACCTTTGAAGGAGAAAAATCTAAAGGAATGCACTCATTGTCTTACAGGTAAGCAACATAGATTTTCATTTCATAGTTCCTCTCCACACACGAAATCAAATGTACTTGATTTAGTTTACACTGATGTTTGTTGCATGGATACTAGAACTCTTGGAAGTGCATTATACTTTGTGACATTTATTGATGATTGTTCTAGAAAAGTGTGGGCTATTGCTTTGAAATCTAAAGATCAGGTACTTGTGGCTTTTAAGCAATTCCATGTCAATGTGGGAAAGAGAAACCAAGAAGAAGTTGAAATGTGTTCGGGCTAAAAACGGTGGTGAATATAGAGGCCCATTTGAACACTATTGCAGGGATTATGGTATCAAACTTGAGAAGACTATTCCAAAAACGCCACGGCATAATGGAGTAGCAGAAAGAATGAATCAAACAATTAATGATCGGATTCAGTGTATGCTTTCTCATGTGAAGTTGCCTAAGTCATTTTTGGGGTGAAGCGAAGGAGAAATAAAGAATGGACTTGATAAATCTATCTCCATCGGTTCCTCTTAAGGGGGATGTTCTGCAAAGAGTTTGGAGTGGCAAAGATGTTTCCTACAGCCATCTAAAAGTGTTCGATTGTCAGGCATTTATGCATGTTCCAAGAGATGAAAGATCCAAGCTTGATGACAAGTCTAAACAATGTATCTTCTTAGGTTATAGACATGAAGAGTTTGGCTACAGGTTATGGGATCCAGTTACAAAGAAAGTCATTAGAAGTCGAGATGCAGTGCTTTGTGAGTATCAAACTATTAAAGACATTTACAAGGCGGAGAGACCAAAGAATATAGCTCAACGTTCAGTTAGTTTCAGCCCAAATCCTTCTAATGTTGATAGAAATCATGGGGAGAAATGCATGGAAATCATGAAGATGGTGAATCCTCACTCATAATGTTGATTCTTCAACTGAGACAGGTGAAATAGGTGAGCAAGAACAATCTATCCCACCTCAAGTTAGAAGATCTGAAAGAGAGCGTAGGTCTTTTTAAAAAATATTTGCCGCATGAGTATATGTTACTCACTGACGCAGGGGAGCCAGAAACTTATGAAGAGGCTATATCATGTGTACGAAAGAATGAGTGGCATGAAGCTATGCAAGAGGAGCTTAAATCCTTGCATGAGAACCACACATTTGAATTGGTGAAGTTGCCTAAGAATAAGAGAACACTCACAAATAATTAGGTGTACAAGTTGAAGACAGAAGAAAATAGTTTACAACCACGATACAAGGCTAGACTTGTTGTGAAGGGTTTTCGTCGAACAAGATAGACTTTGAAGAGATTTTTTCACCGTTGTAAAGATGTCTTCTATTCGAGTTGTTCTTGGGTTGGCTGCCGTTTGAATTTAGAAATTGAACAACTTGATGTAAAGATGGCTTTTCTTCATGGAGACCCTAGAATAAGAGATATATATGGAGCAACCGTGAGGATTTTGAAGTTGAAGGCAATGAGCATCTTGTATTTAGATTGAGAAAGCTTATATGGTCTCAAGCAAGCGCCAATGCAATGGTATATGAAGTTTGAATTATTCATGAAAGAATAAGAATACGTAAGACAAACTCCGATTCTTGTGTCTTTATGAAAAGATTATTAGATAATGATTTTCTTATTCTCCTACTTTATATGAATGATATGTTGATTGTTGGACATGATGCCAAGAAAATCAAGAGCTTGAAAAATGAGTTGAGTAAAGCTTTGCAATAAAGAGAGCTAGGCCCTAAGCTTAATCTTAGGCATGAGAATTACTTGTGATATGAAGAATAAGAAATCTGTGGTTATCTCAAGAGAAGTATAAAAGGTGCTCAGAAAGATTCAACATGAGCACATGTAAACCGATGAGTACTTGCAGGCTATTTCAAGTTGAGTAGTAATAAGTGTCCTTCAAGTGAGAAAGAGAATGTTGAGATGATGAAAATTCCTTATGCATCGGCTGTGAGCAGTTTGATATATGCCATGGTTTGTACAAGACCTGATATTGCTCATGCAGTTAGTGTTGTAAATAGATTTCTCTCTAATCCGGGTAAAGAGCATTGGACCGTTGTTAAATGGATTTTGAGATATCTTAGAGGCACTTCTACATTTTGCTTGTGTTATAGAAATGCGAAGCTTGAGTTGAGTGGCTACTCGGATATGGATTCATGCCTATGATGTTGATTCTCAAAATCCACATCGGGTTATATAATAATCTTTGCAAGGAGAGTTATTTCATGGCAATCAATTGACAAAAATGTAACGTTTTGTCTACAACCTAAGTGAGTATAACAAGCTATTACGAAAGAGGTAAAGAACTTTTGTGGATGCAAAAATTCTACAAGAGTTGGGCTTGAAGCAAGAGAAGTTTGTTCTATATTACGATAGCAAGAGTGCCATCCATCTTAGCAAGAACTCAAGTTGCATTCAAGATCAAAGCATGTTGATGTGAAGTATCATTAGATCCGAGAAAAGCTAAAAGAGAAGCTCTTCCTCTTGAGAAAGTTCATATCGACAACAACAGATCCGACATGATAGCCAAGACCTTGCTAGTGGTGAAGCTTGACGTTTATAGAAGAAAAGCGGGCATTGACGAACCTTCCCACATGAGGTGGAGGGGGAGATTTGTTGGCTGGGTCCACCCTTCATGTGGGGCCCAGCCAAGATTAAAAAAAAAAGAACAAAAGAAGTGGAGTGGTCGTGCGTGTGTGTGCGTCGAAGAAATGAAGAGAGGAGAGAGAAAAACAAAAACTACACAAGCAAGGGAGATGAGAAGAAAGGAAGAGGGTTGCAACTTTGCGACTCCGATTCGAAGGCTAAATATTGTCGGAATCAGCTCAAATTTCAGTATGTTGTTCATGAGACCGAGAGTTACAAGTTGATGGTTCTTGTTTGTCGAGAATCATCTCCGAATTCTCCAGTGGTTAACGTTTTTCGCTCCAAATTTGTTTATCTACCATGTAGTGAGAAAAAGATAATTGAAAATGTTGATGTTGAGCCTCTAGTGTGTGACTAAAGAAGAATACTTTGTGTATCCTGCTATTCTTGGTGATTAATGGATGTTTTTGAGCGGTTCGTGGTTTTTTCCGCATCGAATTTTCCACGTTAAATCCTTGATGTCATTATTTACTTTGTCTACTTATCATTTCAGCATTATATTTGCATATTGTGAGGCTATACATTACTGGCTGTTGCTAGGGGTTAAGAGATTTTAAGTTGATTTAGTTTTGGGGGAGAAATCGATCATGGATTGCGTTTGGCCGTGGTGATTTGTGTCCCGGGTTCTCCCCAACAGAGATTGGGTGTGGTGGCTGAGGTAACAGAGGCAGCCTATCACAATTCAAGAGAAAGCGCATAAAAAAAACTGACAGCAGAAGGCACAAGACACCTTTAATTTCTATAATGTGACCGGCTGCTTATGTTTCCTCTGCCAACGAATTTAGTCTTATCGAGGAACACTACCATGCATGCAAGAAGGTGAAGAAGGCGCCTGGATTGGTCAGTGCAGTTTGAAGTCTTGAGATTGCCATCCCGGCCCCTGCCGATGTAGAAATAGAGGGAGTCTACTGGATAGGCTCTGGTCTGCAAGAACCAGAAGGGGCCAAAAGGCCCAAGAGCACCTCGCTGAGAGGCTCGGCCACTGGTGCTGCAATTGAAATTGGCATAAGCTTACAGGTGTCGTCTCTAGGACCTCTTCATCTGCCATGATGTCTTACATTGGTTACAAGAAGTTCTCGACTTTACCAAATTAACAACTGCGGAACAACACAAACCTGTGTGGCGGTTCCGACATCCGGAGGCATAATGGATTCAGCTTTGACCTCTCTGTCACGGGAATTCTTACTGTTTAATCTTAGACTTTCCAATTCCTCCACTGGCCATTGAAGTAGGTGGGTACCCATC